>PVKA01047930.1:0-14051 GCA_004027165.1 Ctenomys sociabilis
CCTATTCTGACCCACAGATAAAACAATATGAACTTACAGCTGTTGTGCAGGAGCTTGTCCAGGGAATCTCGCCACTGCAGGGCCTCATCCAGTGAGGGTCTAAAGCAAGAATAACAGAAAAAGATGATAACCGAAGCATGGAGTTTACTACAAATACGATAATAACTAGACCTGCCCTACCAAAAGGACACAGCTGATTCCCCACCTTCAGGACAAGGCTTCTTGGCTTACTTTCTAACAACCAGATCTCCTTAGTTGGTTTGCTTTCAGGGTCCTACATGGTACTGTATAGCTTCCTTTCTTTTGTAGCTATGTAGTTAAGTCTGTTTCTTTTTAGAAGTGGACTCTATTTGCCATGAAGCTATTGTTACAAAAAATGCCTCGGTCCAACCTCTGGCCAATACATTTTAATTTCTCAGTTGGCCAAGTAATAGTTCCCATTCCAGTTCTGGGTGTTCTGTCTCTTAGAAATGGCTGGTCACTGTGATGCATATTGTAAGACTTCCCAAATGGCAACTCATGCTCTCTTACTACTTTCTTATCCCACATAAGCCCTAGATCACCAGAAATCAGGGCCTGATATTCTGGGAATGATGCTGATCAGTGCCCATTAATGTCAGTAAGTTTGCCTCAGAATCCTGAGGGTCATTCTCTGTGTGCCTGCTTGCTGTTGCATCACAGCTTGAGATTTCTGTGTATCCTGTTACAATGGCTCCAACTGTGGTCTTCATACCAAATATAACTTAATGAAATCCATTTGACTCACTACAAGCATTCGCATTAACCACTTAATCAGCGAAGGATACGTGGTTCCACAGCTTTATCCCAAGACTATATCATTAGGGTAAGTGGAAGACAGTCTATCAGTATATGTAACTTGGCCTTATGCTAGAAATGCGATCATAGCAAGTTTATATATATATATATATATATATATATATATATATATATATATAATATATAATATTATATATATTATATATATATAATATATATATATATTATATATATATATAATATATATATATATATATATTTTCTTTTTCTTGCTCACTTAGAACAGGGTCATATTTTTGAAAGATTTAAAAGAAAATCAGTTCATATATCCTGAATGAGAATGTTGTACACAAATATCTGAGAGGCAAAATCAAAAGAAGGTAATAGCCAACAGTTCCCTGTTAGGCTGTTTTCATTAGCATTTATAAGTGCAAGAATCGCTGTCCATTTTAGCCACACGTTCTTCTCTCACAGCAGCCGTTCCAGTGGAGATGGTGCTGTCTCGCCAATGGCAACTTCATCATCTCTGTTAGCCTCGTTTGAGCTCTGTGTGTGTTGTGGTCTGAGCTCTTTGTTCACAGAGCATTTATTACACTATGAAGATAAATGGAAGCTTTTTTCCCAAGTTGGAATTTTTGTAACTATTAAATGATTTACCAACCATTCGGGTAATCCAGGAAAATTCTTGCTTTCAGTTTTTATGAAGTGTCTTGGGGTTTCAACTACTCAGCAACTCAGGTTAAGACAATCGCCCACACTATTCTTCACTTTGATGCTTCAGATTCAGCCTCATTTTATGTCCATAAGCAGTCGCTGAGAGCAGCGAGCTAAGTGCTTGTGCTGAAGGTGCGCGATAACTCCCTAACTCCTCGGTCCCTCATTGTAGAACACGTGCAGGTTGTATGTCCCGATTAAATGATTTTCCATAAAATTTTATGTGGTTATCTTTAGAAAGTTAAACTCAACAAAACCAAGGATAATAAATGTGGTGAAATAACCTCATGTGATTTCTGTTTTGCTGGCTGATAGTATAAATATTAAGAATTTATTTGTAACAATAACAACTTTGCCTCTCCTACTTTCCCTCTGCCTGGTATAAAAGGATGCGACGAGGAGAAGTTGCATGAGTATGGGGTTACAACTATGTTCCTGTATTTTCTAGTTTATGTTCTTGCCAAAAAGGGGACATATTTTCTACAAGTCAGTGACTGCTTTTGCTTCTTCTGTATTACTTCATCCTGAGAACTTTTCCTAGGCATGTTATTTCATTCTTACAGATTTGGCGCAGGCCTTTCACATCTCAATATCCTCACTACAGTGGGTTCAATATTTTGCACACAATAGACACCTACCATGTTCAACTGCTCACAGAAGCAGTGAGATATTAAATTACTGGATGAAAGAAAGTAGCTCAGAGCAAAGAGAAGACCTATTTCACCCACTGAGTCTCTTCATATTGTATAAATATTTTCATAAAATGAAATCACTTTTCCACCCACCCCTTTCTTCTGGTTGGTTTAGTTGTTTGTTTTTTTTTTTTTTTTTCAGAACTGGGGATTGAACTCAGACCCTTGCGCTTGCCAGGGAAGCACTTATTCCCCTGAGCCATCTCCCCAGCCCCCTCTGGTTGGTTTAGAGGAGACTAGGAAGAGACAATGACATGAGCAGGTGCACCAAACTTAAGCATATTGTGGATCCAACTTGTCCCAAAGTAATGGTCAATATCAGCAGCACATCACAGCTGAAATTAAATTCCTGAAAAGGATATGTGCAAAGCCTGCTTGGGGGTGAAATTAGTCTAGATTGATTTAAGGGCACAATAAAGCAGGACACATCTCCCACGGAGTACAGCCTAGTGTTCTGATTACCAGCCTAGGAGGCAGCAGAGGTTCATCCTGTCCTGATTCTCAGAATTTTCTGGCCCTCATTAAATCTGACTGCTTCATAAACAAGATAGATGCAGCTCTAAATGACCAATAAGTAGTACAGCTTGCAGGTCAAAGCTGGTTGACAAAGAGTCTCTCTGTGAAAGTGTATAAGAAGGAGAAAGCGGAAGCCAGTTTAAAGAAAGGCAAAAACCACTTATAGAAATGATTAACTGTAGTTTTAAATGCTCGGTGAAAATGCCAGTGGGTTCAGGAAGTGACTGTCTTGAGTGGAAATGTTATCTTTTTCACTCATCTCATTTGACTTGAGTCTCTTGCAGGTCTTTGGCATACTCACTGCCCACAGTAATAGCTGTCATTCATGGAGAAGTTCTGCCCCATACCACAAGGTAGTATAGATCCCCCATATTATCAGTCTGTAATAAATGAGTCTTCTTACACAGACCAAAGGTGTATGTGCAACTCTTGGCCTACATGAAAACATGGCAAATTTTCTTCACCTATCCCTAGCCCTCACTTTATTTGTCTCCAATCCATGGTGCTCCCATTACTTGGTGCCCATGGGATAAGGGTTCAATAAATGTTTATAGACTTAAGAGTGGTTATGAGTAGGATGTAGAGTAAGATATCCTATAATAAGTGTGCCACAATGCTAACTAAATGAATAAGGGCTATCTTTCCTGGAGTTATCCTGGATGTTAGAAGCTATAAATGATGCAAAAGTTAGACTTCAATGCCTAACCCAATGAACTATCACTACCCTATCTGGCAACTCTGTTATGTATTGGCTATAATCAAGAAAAACATTGTAACTTCTCTAAAAACCAGTGGTTGGATTTTGATTACTTTGGCTCAGTTTAGTTTTGAAATTACGTAGTGGCTGAAATGTATTTAAATTTTCCTGACAATGCTAACCCATGTTCATGTTCTTGATGAGGTCAGTGAACCTGAAGTTGTTAGTAACATCTGTACAGTTTCCTGCTCTGTTTTCCCTTCCCATTATGCAGTGTTTTCTGCTACCCGGTAGTCTCAAGCTCAAGAATGTTTATTGAGCCCTTGCCTTGTGGCCAACGATAACATGCGCATCATTAATGGGTCACAAAATGTTTTAAGTGATACCTTTCATGTCCAAAAATTGCATGCACATCTTTGTTCATTATTTCAAGGCTTACTTTGCAAATAACTGGATGAGATTATACAAATGACAATATGCTGTAACCTTTCCCACTAGCTGGGCTAGTGTGGATGTTATTCTCAAGTTCTAAAGTGGTAACAATCACCACCGCCACAAAACAAAGTGTAAAATATTGTTGGTATAGGGGAAAAGGGAACATTTACAGTATATAAGGAAATACTGTAAGAATATCTATCTCTTCCCCTAACATTTTATAATAGATTATACTGGAAAATATGGTAACAGTTATCATAGCTTATTAATTCTGTTTATTGCTTTTTAGGAAGGTCTATATTAGACTTTAGGAAATGCTCAGGTGCAGAGAATGGAAAAAAGTGGAATCACTTAAGAGAAAAAATCAGGAAGAAAATAAGATTATGGGATCAGAAATTGGGGAAGAGTTGGGACAAGGGGTAGGCAGTGGTCAATGCTGCAAGCAGTCAAGGATTATTCCTTAGAGACAACTTCAGTGAGAAGGGAAGGTATAAACCTGATAAGAAGATAGGGAAAATTCTGGAAATTCAGTCCAGCCTTCTATCTCTAGAGTGAATTAAAGCAAGAGAAAGGTATAAGAATCGAAAGAATAAGGCTGGGAGAGTATTTTTCAGAATGGAAATAGGAACTTATTACCTTCTAATGGAAATGATTGGGAGAGAAAAAGAGAAATTAAGAATATTAAAATGATAACAGAAGCTGGCTTTGGGTGGTGAAGGTATAGTCAACTTTTTCTAATTTTTTCAGCGGTGCAATTTTTTTAATCAAATGAAAATTTTAAAATGCATTAAAATAGAAAATGTTTCCTATAAAAGTAATTCCACTAATGACAACAGCCATAAAAATGGGAGGGGGTATTTAAAAATACTTTCAGTCAAGAGAAGGCTGGGGCAGGCTGAATACCTCAGGGAATTAAAGTGCCTGTTTAGGCAGACTCAGGGACCAGAGTTTGATTCCTGGCCTACCATGACAGCCCTGCCCCAGGGGCAGGCTGAGATGGTGGTTGAGACTGGGTATAGTGGTGCATGCCTGTAATCCCAGTGCTTGGGAGGCTGGAAGCAAGAGGATCACTAGGAGTCCCATCTGCAGTGAGGCCCTGTAGACCTTGTACTAAATACATCAAAAAAAAAAGAGAAGGCTTCTTTTCTCTTCTGTGCAGAGAGAAATTTCAAATTAAAGAAGACATTAATTCAGGGCATGAAGAACAACAGCTTTCCTTGACAGATAAAAGGCAATGCAATTTGCTCAACAGAAGAGGAATGAAGCTTATTGGTTTGCAAGGGCAGGGGAAACTCTTTTAGTGATCACTGTTAAAAATGTGTAGATACATTCAAATAATCTCTAGGGATATGAACTTTTTTTCCCCAAAATCAGTTCAAACGTTTGGAAAAAGAAAAAAAAAGGAAGACAAAAGAAGCAAGTAATCCAATAACTGTCAGCCCCAGGGTTTTTCCAAAATAGTTTCTGAATCTTCAACCAAATAATTCAAGTGCTTATGTGGTATATTAAGGTAGTGAATTAAAACAGGAAATGTACCACTATATTCCTTAAAGTTAATCCCAACAAATCAATAATTACCATGTTGTTTACTTCAGAATAGACCTTTTGATCTGTTGCTGCTATGAAATATGGTTCTTATTTTCCACTATGCCTGCAGCCTGCTGTTTCACATTGAATTAGCTTCCCCCTTTGTAAATGGAGAAAACTCAATTAGGCCTCACTTCCGGTTTGAGCTCACTTTGAAGTAATAAATGGGAAGAGAGTGGAAATAGCCACTTAGGTTGATGAAAAATGATTTTAAAAAAGAATAAATCATTTCTATATCCCATAACCAATCCAGCTATATTAAGCTGAAGGTCAGTGGGACAAAGAATTGGTTGGCCAATTTAAAAAAGAGAAATGCAAGTTCAAAGTCACTGTTGGTATTTTTTACCACAGTTCTATGATCTCGTGAATTTTTAAAGAACAGACCAAAGCAGTTTGTACACAATTGGTTCTCCCCTGCACTATTTCTTGATTTTTCGTGGTGATCTCTATTGTAAGGGGAAGCTGATGTGTGTCTCTTTTTAAAAATATATTTAGTGCATGGTCTATGGCGTCTCACTACAGAAATCAGACTCAATGATCCTCCTGTTTTCAGCCTCCCAAATGCTGGGATTGTAGGCACGCACCACTACTCCCAGTCTCAGTTCCCATCTCAGCATGCTCCGGGAGTGGGGCCAGCACAGCACGTCAGGGATTGAACACCAGTTCCTGTGGCTGCCCAAGCAGGCACTGTAATCTGCTGAGCTATCTGGTTGGCCCTGAAATGTGTCTCTTTAAGTAGTGAGTGTCTAGGTAGCTAGTGGGCCTATGGTAAGCACAGGAACGCTGTGAGTGATGCCATTAAAATAAAACAGTACTGATGCAAATTCTCAGAGCTGGGTTGCCTGTTACTTTTCACTCATTGCTGGGACAAAGTACCTGACACCCAAAATTAAAGAAGGAAAGGTTTATTTAGCTCTCAGTTTGTGGAGGTTTCAGTCTATAGGCAACTAACTCCCAGGCAGAGTGGCACACGGCAGAGGGCAGCCATTCATGGCAGCAGAAAACGGTGAAGAGCAAAGGGAGGGGCAGCAGCTGCAGCTTCTAGCCAGTCTCCTTCCCCTCTTTATATTATGACCAAGCTACCCTGGGGCTGGGGGTGTAGAGCTCACACCATGTCCATGCTCTCCTCTTACACAGGATGAGGATGTTTATAATTAAGAACCCCGGCTCTCTGCTGAGTCCCTTAATTAAACTTTTAAACTTCTCAAGTTGACACAATGTATCAACCAGGACATGGGTTCACTGCCATACGATCTGATTTTTTAGAATTATTGTTTCCTATCATGCCTCAAATGATGGTCGTATGTGGGGCAGAGGCAGGGTACAGAAATGAGGATGAAACAGCGAAGATTAGAGACCCCTATCTGGAACATTAATTTATGGATCTGAAAAATGTGTTTGGCATGGGTCAAATAGAAATAGCTAGTCAAGTATTGGTTCTTTCCTTAAATAACAGTCTTCTCTTCCTGTACTGGACCCCAAAGATCATTATATTTGAAGAGAAACTATTATCTTAAATTGCCTCTTTTCTGTAGTATCTTCCTGAGAGACAGATCCAACTTACATCCCCTTCTCTCCAAGTGGCCTTGGAGAGAACCTCAGCAGATGAGCAGGCAAGGCTCATAATTAACTGGATCACAGATGGTTTTCTGATCCCAGGCAGTAAATGATCATTTATTTTTACCACACCTTTGTGTTACAAATGATTGAGAAGATGACTGATGCCATTTTATGAAATATGGGCTATGTTATGCAGGACTCTAGCTTTTATTTTTTTAAACTTATTTTTATGTTTCTACTCTTCCAGTACCCGGTATTACGCACCAGGCATAGAATGTAAAAAAAAAATCTTTTTTTTTTTTTTTATGCAATCAACTCTCTAAGGACTCTTATGATCCTCTGTCGGTAATTGAAAGGAATAGCACTGCAGATGAGATGGTGCTATGCAGTTGAAAAATAGCCCTCCTCTGGAGGAAAATGAATGGGATCCACATTTATGACTCACTTCTGGGTCTTGGCTGGTTTTTCCTGCTTCTCATTATATGGAATGACGAGGTCAACAGCTGAGTCTGGCTTCTGAAGAAGAATTCCCAACTTGATCTTAATCTCCTTGGCCCTGAAAGAAGAGATATAAAGGGGAAGCAAGAACATCCCATGAGCACACAGATCTCAAAAGGAGATTTCTTTCTGCATCAGACCAGCAAAAATGAACAAACCCAATTTCATTGCTTTCATTCGTGGTGTAGCAGAAAGAATACCAATGTAAAAATTGAGACATATTCGTTATTTGGGTCTACCAAGTTGTTATGATTGAAACTGATTTGCATTAGTTTACATAAATATTGTTTTATTTGCATTTTCTCATTTTCTATGGCAGATACTATAGGATCATTTTCACTTTGCAAATGAGAAAATTGAGTTATAGTGAGTTTAAATAACTTAAGACAACCCAGCCAGTGCACAGGAGAGCCCTAGCTATGTGTCTATGTCTCTAGAATTCACAGATACACTCACTGCCCTGTGCACCTGTGTCCTGTGTCTACCAGCCATTAATTAGATTACAGTATTTAGGAAAATTAATTTACTGCCAACTTATTTAAAAACTGTCAGTTAAGTGACAGTTTAGGTGTTTTCATGAACCATTTCCAACCATAAAATTAAGTTATTCTGCTTGACGATTCATTGGCCTAAGAAGTTTTCATACGTTATGCCTACTATCCAGCAATACCTGTCAAAGTATCTTACATACAGATGAGCATTCCTGTTAATAGCCTGACTATAGTAACATTTACTGGTCCTTCAGCTTCTTGGTGAGTAAATGTGGTCAGAAATCTGGGTACTTTCCCATCAAAAGATGCACCTGTTTTTCAGGCTCAGTTTTAAAACCAATCTTTTAAGCTACCCACAACTTTATACAATTTTGAACTTAGGGCAGCATGCAAATCTGAAGTATTCATCTATACCACAAACTCTTGGATATTAGGAGACCCCAAAACTGTCCTTTGCTTGTCACTGTGGCACCTCAAATATGCACTTGAGATAGGCTTTATCATGCTGTGTTACGGTTATTGATTTATGTTTCTGCTTTCCAACCTGAATAAGAGAACCCTTTGAAGCCATGGATTGAATTTTAAATGCCCATTAACTTCTATGCCTGGCCCAATGCTTGGCAACATAGTAAACACACAATAATATTTGTGAGTGTAAACTAAAAAGATATTGATTTAATTCATCACAAAGCTATTAACATTTCTCCCTTGATCAATGCTAACCCTAACTAAAGTTTGAGCAGTTTGTATTGCAGCCAGATACAATAATGCTATGGTAAACGTTTTCCTGTCTGTCTTCAGAGAACATGGTGAGATGATTTAAGTAACAGAATGCCCAACATTAACAATTATGGAAGTTAAAGAGAAATAGTTAAAGAAATTTTTTCTAGTAACTTCCAAAGAACCCATTATTAATTATCTAATTATTAAATCATTTTTTCATCTTATTATAAATATGGTTTTTAAATTATGATTTATAATTAGTCATATCATTATCTCTTGGCATTTCTTTCTGCTTCTGCTTTTTCGTGAGGATCTTGTCACTGACTGAAACCAGCTTAGGTGGCCCACTACATCAGGCTTAGCTAAGCCAAACATAGCACTATGGTATAAACTGGGAATGTTCTGCTGAGGAAACTTATGTAACACAGTGAGAAAGAATAATAAACCTGGCTTTGAATCCAGCCTCTATAACTTACTAAAATTATCTAATATTTTTTTTGGCCTGGAAATCGGGACTGATAAAATAGTACATCCTCGTGGTCTTTCTGAGGATTAAATATGCTAATGCATGTGAGTCATACAGCAAACTATTTGCCATTATAATTCTGCTTCTGCAAAGTTAGTTCTAACTGCAAAATCATGTTTCTTAATCAAACCTAACTCACGTTTCTTAACTTTAAGCACCAATTTGATACATCCATAAGTTACTAAAGAAATCATTTGACCTACCACTACCCATGTCTACCTCAGAAGACAAAAACTGCCAATTTTATAATTATCTGAAACATGAAGACCACAACTATGGGGTGGAGCAGGGGCAATATTTGTGGCTCGCCTCTGCTGACTAATTGTAGTTTTACAACCAGAGATACAAGGTCCATCTTTTCTATCAGGATAGAGGATCCCTCCCAGGTGACAGCCCCTTCCCTCCAGATTCCACATGCCCCCCTCTCTTTCATACATGAAAGGAAGACACACAAGAGCTGTTTCAGTTTCAACCTTGACCCAAGAATTCACTCACCAGTATTTACACAAAGACCATCTAAGGAACAGATCTCATGTGTTTAAGATTTTGTTTAGGTGTTTTTTTAGGTTTTGTTAGAGATGGGTATTCCATTGACATTCAAATATTGTAGGTGTGTGAATTCAGCACAATAATGCAATATGGTCCGGTAGTCCACACAGTAGTGGTTTATTTGCAGAACTGGCAATGTCAACCGAGCCTTTTATAGCTCAGTATATTAATATGGCTTTACTTTTTATACTTTGTGTTTATGCTTTTCTGCTGGATGGTTAAGGTCCAGATAAAGCAAGACCTATACAACTAAAAAATGTAACTTTTGTATCTGACAAGGTCAGTCAAATCCCCTCAGGATTTACCCTGAAATTGTGTACAGCAGTTTGTAGATCTTTTGTCAGTGACAGCCATCTGGATGAGTCATGGCCATTGCTTGACCAATTTGCTCTCTGTGAAAGCCTGAGAAAACATGTTCACTCCACGTGACTCTCCTTAGGCACACTCTACATCATTCATCACTTTCCTCTGTGGCCCCATCATCTCCTTGAACAAAAATTTGGGACACCACTGAGTTACAGGATGTTACAGTACAGGGTCTCTTGTGTCCTGAGCCCTTAATAACCTTGAAGGACTAGGACCAAAATATTTGCTATCCTTGTAGACCTTCTTTTTCTCTAATTTTTTTATCTGCAAACTTAAGTTTTTAACCCTCCAGAAGAGAAGCTTAATGATATTATTACCCTATAACATAGGCAGTTGAGCTTAACATCACTATCAGTGTGAATATCAAATACTTTAGACATAACATGGAACAGATATTTTCCAACACTCATTGATATGCTTAGCTTTAAATCCATAGAGAATGTGAAAAAAAAGAAATAAACCATTACACATAAATTTAGAAATCTAACCATATGCAACACTGTAGCAGGACTGTCCTATGACTTTTTTCTTTGTCTCTTGTTTTCTTTTAATACCTTTTTTTTTTTAAACAAACTTACTTGAGAGGGAGAGAGAGAGAGAGTATAGAGATAATTAATATGACATTTAGAAGCAGTATGCATTTAGAAGACCAGAATAACAGGCATTCTAAGCATGGCCTTAGTATTACACATTGCTATCATAGGTGCAGTAGCTTAGTTCACAAGTATCAGCAGATACAGTTAGTCAGAGTGAGAATCCTACCAATTCACTGCTAGTTTCCAAAACCTGATGGACATTCTCAGGACTATTGCTTTAACTATCATATATATATATATATATATATATATATATATATATAAATGTATGTTTTTGCCCCTGCCATCTTTCCTTGCTTTTCTCCTTTCTATGTTGTTTAATCCTTAAGTCTTTGCTTTACATTTAGTTGTGTTATACCTTTCAATTTTTATTTCTTCTTTTGAGTTCTTATACTAGGGAGGCTATATGATATTTACACACATGAGTCTGATTTATTTCACTTATGAGTATATCTTCTAGTTGCATCCACTTATACATGAAGGCTTTGAGTTTATCCTTCTTTATAGCTAAGTAATATTCCATTGTATAAAAACACCACAACTTTTTCGTCCATTCCTCAGGTGATGGGCACTTTGGTTGCTTCCAAGATTTGGCTATCATAAATTGTGCTGCTATAAACATAGTTGCACATATATCACTATGATATGATGTTTTCAGTTCTTTTGGGAAAATTCTTTGTAGGGGGATAGGTGTATTGAATTGGATTTCCAGTCCTAGTTTTTTAAGAAGTGTCCACACCAATTTCCATAGTGGTTACACCAGTCTACCAGCAGTAGAGAAGTGTTCCCTTTTCCCCACAGCCTCTCCAACATTTGTTCTTGGGTGATTTCTTTATGAAAGCCAATTTTTCTGGAGTGAGATGGTATCTCAGTGTTGTTTTAATTTGCATTTCGTAGATAGCTAGTGATGTGGAGCATTTTTTTCATATATTTATTCACTTCTTTAATTTCATCCTCTGAGAAGTGTGTGTTTATCTTGGATGCCCATTTCTAGATTGGGTCTTTAAATTTTGGGACCCTAATTTTTTTACTTCTTTATAAATTCTAGAGAGCAGATGTTTGTCTGAGTGATTATTAGTTAAGATTTTTTTCCAAATGTGTGGGTTGTCTTTTCATTCTGTTGGGAATTTCTTTTGACACACAGAAACTTCTCAATAAGAGGAGGTCCCCGTTGTTAATTCTTTCAAGTACTTCCTATGCAGCTTGATTTTTGTTCATGAACTGTTTGCCTACACTTATGTCTTTAAGGTTTCCACTTATTTTCTCTTCCAGGAGATTTAGTGTTTCTGTCTCAGTGTTTAAATCTTTAATCCATTTTGATTTTAGTTTACACTCTCCTATAATTCAAGTTATATTACCAATCTACCATGATTAACAAAAAATCATGGTACTGACACAAAGACAGGCAAGTATATCAATGGAACAGAATAGAAGATGCAGAAAAACCCCAGGCACATTCTGCTACCTGGTCTTTGACAGAGGGCTCAAAACATACATCAGAAGACAGACAGCCTCTTTAATAAATATTGTCAGCAAAACTATCTATGTACATAGAGTGGGTTGAATCTATAACAATATATCTCACCATGTACTAACCAAAATGAATCAAAGACCTAATGTCAAAACAGAGATACTTAATCTGTGGAAGACAAAATAGCTAAGACTCTTGAAGACATGGGTGTATGCAAAAACTTTCTGGACAGAACCCCAAGTATATAAAAATAATATCAAGGATCAGCAAATGAGATCATACCAAATTAAAAAGTTTCTACACAGCAAAGGAAACAACCACAGAGTGAAGACACAGCCTACAGAACTGGAAAATGTTTTTGCCAAGCATTCCTCTTACTGACGATTAATATCTAGAATATATAACAACCTAAAGACCCAATAAAAAACTGGGCACCCTAGGCTGCAGAGATAACTCAACAGTAAGAGCCTGCCTGGCGAGCACAAGAACCTGAGTTTGATCCCCGTTACCACATGCCATGCTGGCCCCAGACCACTGGGCTTGCTGTGCCAGCCACTGAAACCAGGAATGACGGTGTACACCCACGCGAGGGAGCCTGAGACAGGGGGATCGCTACTAGTCCTAAGTTCACAGTGAGACCCTATATTTAAAAAAGTGTTACCTGAAATGAAGACACTTCTCAGAACTGCAAATGACCATCAGATACGTGAAAAACGTTTGCTATCTCTGTCCATACTTCCAAAAGAATGACCATCATCAAGAAATTTAATAGTAACAAATGCTGGCAATGCTGTGTGTGGGAGGGGAGAGAGCCCTGCTACACTGTTGATAGGCATATCAACTAGTACAACCATGATGGAAACTAGCATGGAGATTCCTCAAAACAAAGTAGAAATTGCATTTCAACCAGCTATTCTCTTTCTATGTGTCTTCCCCGAAGAGTTGAAAATATCAAAATACTGTGGTACATACGTGACTATGTTCACCGCAGCACAATTCACAATAGCCCAATCTTGGAAGGGGCCTATATGTTCATCAATGGGTGAACAGATAAGAAAATGTGGCAGTAAGGTACAGTCATAAAGATGGATAAATTTAAGTCATTTATACAAAAATGGATGTACATGGGACCATGCTGTTAGTAAATGAGACACACAAGTTGAACTGTTACATGGTTGCTTTCACATGAGAAACCCAAAACACAAAAAAGATCAAAACAAAAGATAGATAATAGGAAATAGGGAGATAGACTGTGGGAGGCACCGTAGCCCTGGAGCCTCCATTCCTTTTATGGAAGTAAGTTTCTCTTCCCGCAAAATTGCCACATCATGACTTCCTGCCACGTACTCCCCTAGTTGTACTTCCTGCCACCTACTCCTTTAGCTGATCATATGAGTACCTCTAGCCTATGAGTGCCTTAGTATGCCCACATCATTGGTGATGCTGACTTCCCCTTTTTCTCTCTATAAAAGCTGTGTCACTTCCTTGAATAAACGAGACTTGATCAGAAGTCTTGTCTCCATTTCTCACATCCCTGTTCTTTGTCTCCTTCAGTCCCCACTCCTTCCCCAGGTGACCTTCGTTGACTGACCCGCTGGATGGGACAATAGACTTTTTGCAAATGGGAAGGAACCCAAGAGGCAGAGGGATTGGGAGGAAAGGGAACCGAAAGAAATGAAAAAAAAAAAAAAAAAAAGAATTGAGATGTGTTAAGACTTCTGCCCATAAGTAATATTACATCCTGTAAATGTACCCATAAAAATTTTTAAAAAGTACAAGGTAGATAAAGGATAGCTAGAAGGGCCAGCCAAATAGCTCAGCAGATTAAAGCATCTAGAAGTAGGTGCCGTGGC
>PVKA01047931.1:0-14052 GCA_004027165.1 Ctenomys sociabilis
AGATTGAAGTTCTATGGTGTGCCTGGGGAGAGTCACATGAAGAGAAAACTTTCTCTCAGGCTCTCACAGAGAGCAATCTGGTCAAGCATTGGCCGTGACTCATCCACATGGATGACACAGACAAAGGAACTACAGAATAATGTACAGGACTACAAGATAAACCCTGAGAAGACTTCAATGACCACATAGGAAATATAAAATTCATTTGTTGGTATATAAGTTTTGATCTACCTAGGTCTTAACCATCCCGCAGAAAAGTATAAAAGTATAAAAATGAAGTATACATCGTGAGCCCATAATATTAAGCTGAGCTGTAAATGGATATGGTCGACAATTTCTTTGAATAACCCCCTATGGTTGCAGAATGCTGGACTGTGTTGGATTGTGATGTCGAGTTCAAGCACCTAAGGTAGTTGAATGTCAATGGAGTGCCCACTTTTGACAGGTGTAGACAAAGGAAGGGTTGTAGAAAGAAAAAATCATGATGTGTGTGTATAGACAGTACAGATGGGATAGATAATGCTGTGCTTCTACATAATTCTATGATAGGTAAGATCTGCACTAATGGTGGTTGGACAGGATATTATGTCGGCTTTTAGTGCTATGGTCATCCACTAGGTAAATAATTATTGAATTTTTGATATAACTCAGCTATAAAAAAACCTGTAAATATAATAGCATGTATGCACCTTGTACAATACCAAAACGTTATGAAAACAGTTTGCAATGTATTAATTCATTGACTCTGTATGGTTAAGGTGTTTTGAAACTGTCTGATTGACATTTGTATTTTAGTAAAATTAAAATAAATGAAAATAAAAAAAAGAAATTTATTCCGTACTTATATACAAAGTAAGTTAAAAAATCTTGTAATCCACTTAAACAATTTAAAACAAAAAACCTACGTTAACTTTATTAAATAAAATTTTATTATTTAAAAAAAATTGAAATTACTATTTGCCTCTAATTCAAATTTTGCTAATTGCATTTGAGATGTTCAGAGGCATCGTTGCTGGGTGTAAATATGGAGCATTCTCACTTGTTGTGGGTTTGCAAGATGAACTCAAGTGCTCCGAGCCACTGGGCTCTTGTCCGAAGCGCTACAGGTTGAATTGGATCTCCTGCATTTGTGAGTAATGTGAAGCCCGGAATAAATGCATAGTATTTTGAAAGCTCATCTCTTGATTGTCACACCTTCATATTTTGGATGCATTTATGAGAGATTTGTTCACTTAAGTATATAATTTCTAATGTAACTAAAAATATTCCAAATAGATTGTGATACAGTTTTCTTTTTTTTTTTTTTTTTTTTTTTTTTGGTGATAACAGGGATGGAACTGAGGACCTTGCACTTGCCAGGGATGCACTGATTCCAAGAAGCTCTCTTGCCCTGCCACATTCGGATCCAGTTTTTGATACTTCAAAACCTTGCTGTGTGCAGATAGCTTTGTATGCTTCTGTCTCTCTCTCTGTCTCTCTATGGATCTCTGAATTTTTCCTATTTATTGCTGTGTATGTTTATTGGGTAGAACACTGTGTAGTTTCATCCCTCAAACAGAAATAATCTCCATTTTTATGCCATTTTAACTTGAGTTAGTTCAAGAGAGAGTGCTCGAGATTCAGGGGTGCAAATAGAGTCTGTTTTCTCTGGCCCTCGCTGAGAAGAGCTCACAGTGTAGCTGGAGAGACAGAAGTGCGGTGAAAAAAAGTGGATTTCTGCTCATTCTCTCCAGCGGAATGTTGTAATGTCACTTGTGGTTGCTGCACCACGTTACAGCTGTTGTGTCCACTTTGTGGAGTCTTTGGATTCTCCCGGCTGTTCCCTGGCCTAGCAATCGCCCTTCTCCTGTGCTTTTTCCTAGCCCTTTCCCCAATGATGACCACAGCTGCACCTATTCCATGAAATCTTTCACCTAGGTAAAAATCACCTCCTCTAAGTGAACTTAGTAAACTTCTCAAAATCAAGTTCTTCATTTTTTTTTTTTCCCGTACTCAAAATGGAACTCAGAAACTTGTACTTTCCAAGAAGGCACTTTGGCTTTTTTATTTTATTTTATTTCATTTGATGTATTTATTTTTGTATTTTAGGGAAGGGTCTACAGGGTCTTCAGGGTCTCACTAGTAGATCAGAGTCGTACTGATCCTCCTGTTTTCACGCTTTCACGAGCTGGGATGAGAGGCCGCACCAGCACGCCGTCCCACTTGACTCTCGGCGCACTCCGGGCCGGGCTGAGTTGGCACGCTGGGGATCAAACTCCCTGTGTCTGCTTAAGCACGTTCTTATTCTGGTGAGCTGTCTGGTTAGCCCTCCTTTGTTTGGTATTAAGAATCAAACTCAGGAACTTGCACATTCGAGGCTGACATTTGTGCCTTTCAGGTGTATTCAAAGTACAAAGTTTTTGATCTTGGTCTGTGTTTTTGTGCATGTTTTGAGTTGTTTCACTTTCAGTTACTGTGCCTTGCCCTCCCTTTGATTCCTACCTGCTGACGAGACGAAATGTGGTAAGACTCTAATTGGTGCGTTACACCTGGTGGATGCACAAACAAATATTTGTGTATTTATGTATGTGTTTATGTATTTATTTATGTGTTTTCACTTTATGTATTTGCTCTAGCATCTCACTACCGAGCTTGAACTTACAGTGATCGTCCTGTTTCAGCCTCCCCAGCACTGCGATCACAGGTATGTGCCACCATGGCCTGATTCAGTGGCTGGCACAAAGGTAAGGTAGGCAGTACCTGGGATGGGCCCCGGGTCCTTGTGCTTGCCAGGCCGAGGTTTAGACCGCCGAGGTAACCGACTCAGCCTGGTAGCTATATTTTTCAAAACGGGGGTGCTGGGCATGGGGGTGCTCTTCTGTAATCTCAGCAGTCTGCCGGCTGAGGCAGGAGAGTCTCTGGGTGTCCGAGGCCAGACTGAATTGCAGAGCAGGACCGTCTGCCTCAAACGACAATAAATAAAGAATAAGTAAGCAAGCAAACAAAACTGAGGCACTGCTGAAGCTGGCGCTGTGGACAAGGCGCCAGCGGGAATGGTGGGCCTGGCTGCAGCCAGCAGGGGGCTCTCTCTGGCGGCCTGAGCAGAGCAGCAAGGGGCTCAGGAGAGCGGGAGGCCCAGTCCCTGGCTGCCTACATTGCGGCCAACTCCTGCCTTCACCAGGAGCCAAACTGGGGCGAGTGCTAGGTGACCCGGAAGTTGCTGAAGGAACGCAGTGATTCCGCGTGCACTGGGTGCCGCAGGCGACTTGAGCCTCAGATGGACCTGGCTGCAGCCTGACTGCACACAGCCCTGGCCGGTGTGCGCCGCTGGCCTCCACAAACGGCTCCACGTGTGCACAGTTTCACATCCGGCAGATTATTATTAGTTTTATTGTTATCATTACTATTCTTGGCTGGCTCAGGCTGCCTTTAGGGCGAGTCTGGAAAGCAGCGGGAAGCTGGGAATGTAACCAAACCGCCATTCCCGGCACCTGCCTGGGTTTGGCACTGCAGGGGCTTCAACAGCGGAGCTCACCGGGGGCCATGGAGATGGCTCCATAGAATAGGCGCTTCCCTTGCAAGCTCAAGGGCCTGAGTTCAATCCCCGCTTCTCAAAAACCACAAGAACAACAACAGCAATCAACGAATTCTAAGGTAACCATAGAGCCCCTCCAAACAACAGATTTTAAAAATATCTCCACTGAATATGACTGTTTTGTTCAAAAACTATGTGCTTAAGCGTGAAATACATCAGACATTTGTCAGAATCCCAATGGTTTGTGTCAAAGGAGTTGTTTTTCCATGTAGGAAATGGGCCGGCCAGATAGCTTAGCGGACTAAGGCACCCGCTCAAACATGCTAAGCAACAAGGGTTCGATCCACGTTGTGCGGTTCCTGGACGGCCCATGTGGGCCCCACCGCCTGGGCTCCCTTGACTTGCCCACTGAGAACGGGCTCTGGCTTGGTGGGGTGTGCCTGTGATCTCGGCGCCGGGGAATCTGAAAACAGGAGCCTCGCCGTGAGGCTGCGGCCATGTAGACCCTGTACTAAACACAGTCTCAAGAGAGAAATTTTTCAGCATAAAACTGCGTCACTGCATATTCTCAGGACCTTAGCCAGATGCGCTACAGACCGAGACCTATGACTCTCAGTGAGGGGCATAGCTGGGCAAAGTGCTCTCTGGCTCCACTAAAGAGTCATGCGTGAGCAGTAGCCGGTAAGGAAGGACCTCTGCCTTGCGAAGGTGCTGTGCCAGAGCTGGGCCCGTGGGGACGTGGCGGGAGGGCATAGCCCACGTGCTGGGCTGTGCCAGAGGTAGCTGAGTGCAGCCCATGGGGGAACATAGAGGGAACAGGATGCTGCTCACCTCGAGAGATCACCAGAATCTTAAAGAAATAAATGTATGCTTTCCTTTCTTCCATAAAATAAAATAGGGCTGAGGATGTAGCTCAAGTTCCAGAGCTCCCGCCTGGTAAGCACAAAATTATGAGTTCAGTTACTGGTACCTTACCAAAAAATTTAAAAATCAATAAAATCAAAATGAATTGACTGCTCAATACAAAATACAACCCCTACGTGAGGTAGGAACTCTAGAAAGGTGGCTCATAAATCAACTTTTTAGACTTGGTATTTACACATGGGTTCCTCATTACAATCAACGTCACAGGTCAGCACAGGATGCTGATGAGCCCGGGAACCAAAGGCAAAGCAGAAGAGCCCGTGGGAACTACCTTTGCAGCTCAGTCTCCCTAAACTCCTCTAAAAATCCCAGAGGTGAGGAGCTCAGGCCTTACTTTACCAACTTGTGTCCATACTACCTGCCAGTGGTCACACTCACCCATGTTTCCTGTCTTTGTTTTTACTCCTTGCTGTGTCAACTACCCACACTCATAATAAAGGGAGGAAAGGTTTATTTAGCTTACAGTTACTGGAAGGTTCAGTCCACATTCCACCAGCTCCAAGGCAAACAGCAGTTCATGGAGATGGGAGCTCCTCCAAAGTGGTGCAGCTGCAAAGGTCAAGCTCCTGTCCAGACTGGGACTTCTCAAATGGAAGCAGGGCAGGTAGGCAGGAAACTGGGCAGGGTCACAGGAAGCCTTTCTGAAATCCTTGGCCCTGCCCACCCCCAGGGCTGGGCCCCCACACTGAGAAGTGCTGAGTTGGCCAAATTGACAGAATGTATCAACTAACACATGTTGTGTACCTCTTATTATCCAGTGTTTAATTGTTTGCCCCATTTGATGAGTTCTTTCCACTCTCATTCATTGCGTTGTGATCATTTTGCTCCCAGTCTGCAACATAGTAGTCTGTGTAGGCTTCGCTTTGTCATCATAAAATTCTTTGTTCTTTGTCATGGAAGTATTTTGCTTCTCCATTATGCACTAAAGAGGGTTTTTCAGGGTATACCAGTCTGGGTTGGTATTTGTTTTCTTGCAAGACTTGAAGTACTTTGCTCCATACTCTTCTTGCCTTGATGGTTTGTGAGGAGAATTCTGCCATTATTCTGATGGGTTTTCCTTTAAATGTGATCTGTTTCTTTTCTTTAGTGGCTTTTAGCATATTGTTCCTGTGCTAAATTTCTGGGATCTTGATTATTATATGTCTTGGAATGATTTTAATTGTGTTGATGTTATTTGGAGTTCTATATGCTTTGGTTCCCTGAATGTCAGATTGTTGCCCCATATTTGGGAAATTTTCTGCTATTACTTCTGCCCATATTCTTTTTATCTCATTTGTATTGATTCCTTCCTTCTCACTGATACCTATTAGTCTCACATTGTTCATCTTTGCATCATCTTGCGGGTGTTGATATTTCCTCCATCGCAGTTTTTTAAAGAGATCTTTGCTTAAGTTTTCACCAGCTGCAATGGCGTCTTTAAGGTCAGAGAGTCTATTTTCACTTTCACTCAAGATGATTTGCCAGTTTGTGATTGAGGTTTTAATTTCCTGTATATCACTTTGAATCTGTTTCATACATTCTATTTCTTTCTTATATTGCTTATACAGGGGTTCCATCATTTTTATATTCTGTTCTATTTTTTATCAGTGTATTCTTTAGAAGCACTTAGTAATTCTTTGATTATAGTTATCGCTACTTTTTTTACTTCAGAAATTGTTTCTGATCTGATTTCTTCTATACCTTTCTGCAGTTGTTTCTTTACTTCCAATGCTATTATTTCAGAGATTTCAGTTGTGTGATTTCCCATTTCCTCTATGCTATTGTCTTCTGCATTTGTACTGGGTAGACTCAGGGCCTAAGACTGCTTTTTGTTCCTCCTCTTTGTCATTTTGTATACCACTGACTTTTGACCTTTGGTGTAGACCTTAGATAGAGTTATTACCTTAGCACCAGGTGCAGATCTATGAAGTTCAGACTCCTCCAGTTTGGTGTGGCTTGGGTCTGGCTGCTGTGCTCTACTTCTTCCTGCTGCAGCCTTGCAGGTGAACCCTTTGTGTCACATTGGCAAGATGTTCTGCTCCTGAATCAGCTGGGTGGGTCTTGCCTCTAGCCTCTTTTCAGGGAGTTCTGCTGAAGAGTTCCACACTGCGCCTATGCTCTGGGTCAGATGATGATCTGGTGGCCCGGGCAGCCTCCAGACTAATTCTTTTATTCTCTTCCATAGTTATATTTTCATTGTCGTAAGCAATGAGGTTAATTTATTTGTTTATATGGGATTTAACTTTTCTTACATTAATTCAAATTTATTTTCTGAATATGGAAAATATTAATGCAATTAAAAGACAAAATATACAAAAATATGCTCAGAGAATTCCCAGTGTCTTTGCTTGTAATCCATGGTCACCCATTCACTTCAGGTAATCAATTTCCTTAATTTCTGATTTAGTCTTCCCACAAAATATTTTTTATAGATATTAGCAGATACATATACATATCTTTCTCTTTCTCATGCAAAAGGTAACATACTATGTATATCATTTTGCAAACACAAGAAACATAATTTTAACATTAAAAGTTAGTGAAGTTATAGTTTAAAATTTAGAGATTTAAACCATTCCAGCTTCGAAAGTCCTTCAGAGATCATTCTGTTATCTAAACTTTCTCTGATATTGCACTTGCTGACCACTTTTCATGGTGCCTAACTTTCCATAATTTTTACTGCTTTGTGAAGCAGTTTAATTTTCCATGGGAATTTTCTTCTGTGTGCCCCATGCCTGTGGAAATCATTTCTCAGTTGCCTCAGTCTTATCCCCTCAAAGTTATCTCAAGATAAGATCAGGGATTTTCTTGCCAGGTTTAGCAATTCTTTTGCCCATACTCATATGGCACAAACTCAGGTATAGGCCTAGAGCTTCTGCCTCAAGTAAGTGGTAGTGAGACAACTCTAGTGGCAGTGCTGGTGAGTAGGCAGGCCAGGCAGGAAACATAGTCTTATGCTCTACTTTACACTGGAATCCTGACTCCAGTTCCCTACCATATTCTGGGCAAGTTTTATCCCAGATATCCATGAAGTTGAAGCCCTCTCAGCCTTTTCCTGGGATACAGTACCTGACATTTACCTCTTAAAGGAAAGGTGTAATATGGCTCATGGTTTCAAGGAATTCAGTCCATGGTCCCCTGGCTCCAAGGTAGCAGTGCCTACAAGAGCAAAATGCTTAGATCATGGGGACAAGGAAACAGCCTCAGAAAAGAAGGGCTGATGGACCAGATATAGATGCTGAGATTATTTCCCAAGAACCACGCAGAAGCACCAGAAACACTTCTCACCACTGCTTTGGGGTGACCTCCAAGCAAATCAAGTTGATTACACCTTATCCATCACATCTCACTCTTGCTATAACTTGTTTTGGTCTGTAATGATTTTTCTCTCACACGATAGTTATGTACTTTTAAATATATTTATAAAATTGTACAGATTATTGGCCTAATGTAGGGAGAATTATGCATACATTTACTCCACCATCTTAACATGAAATCATTCACTTAAAAAGTTTTATGCAGTGATAGGCATTCAACCTAGAGTTTCAGGGTTGGCAAGATAGCTCAACAGACTAATCGCCTGCTTAGGCAAGCGTAGGAATCAAGATTTGATGCCCAGAACCTTATGCCATGCCGGCCCTGTCATCAGGCACACCTATATTCACCTGGTGATAAACTCCAAATAAAATAATTTACAGAAATAAAAGCTCACTTCAGAGAGAACAGTTTTATTCAATTTTTTTTGTACTTTAGGGAAGGATCTACAGGGTATTCAGGGTCTCCCTACTAGATTGAACTCATAGTGATCTACCTGTTTACAGCCTCCCAGGAGCTAAGATTACAGGCATGCACCACCACGCCCAGCCTCAAAAACTTTTATTTCTTTAATCTTCCCCTTCAGTTGTATTGATGATGCCTTTGAACATCAACCATAGGAAAATGATTCTAGAAAAAAACCTGCCACCTACTTAACATTCTGTCACTCCCTGGGACCTTTTTTGCAGTTGATGAGTCCTGGCTTCCAGGCAGAACTTTTAGCCTAGGTAGCCTGCCTCTCTGCATTCTTCCACTGATGAATATGTACTTAGGCTGTGTGTGACATTTTTCCTGATGATTGTTTCATATCCTTTTATTCTTCTCTTGGAAATGTTAATAAAAAGTGCATTTTTATTCTCTGGTTTGATGTTGAGACAAAAGGCCATGTACTGACTAATTCTGTAGCAGCTTTCTCTATTAATTCAGTTGCTAAATATAGCAGTGGCCATGGTGTCTGGTAAAAGACTGTTAAATAAGCATTAGTTTTCATTCATTAATATTTCAGTTGTTCACTGTTTAAATGTAAACAGTATTGCTATACCAAAGGCAATTCAAAGCTAAAGACATGTATGTACTTACAATGTTTTAGTGTGATAGTCACTTTTCTGTTACTTCATAGCCAAAAACAGCTGATGAGAGTCACACTTTTTTTCAAAATGTGGTCACAGGCTAGTAATGTTTCTTTTCTGGAATCATGAGACCTCAGGGAGCCTAGAAAGATCCACTGAGGAGCAGCCAGCTCAGACTTTGGAGCTTTGTTCTGGATGGGGTTAAATCATGTTGATTTAGTTATCCTTTTTGCTAGATTGCCACATACTGACATCTACTATGTATGTTCATGGTCCAAAGATGCACAAGTCCTTTCAGTTTGGGATTAAATTGTGCTTAGAGTTGGCTGAATATTAGTAGCACTTAAATTCTGAAGCACTGGATAATTTATGTTGCTCATTGATGAATGGTTTTGGCAATTGAACTTAAATGGATTCTTTGCTTGTTTTCTAGGATGGATGATTTAGCAGTGAGAGTCATTTTGGCTGCAAATAGGACTATATTTGGGAATACTATTAAGAAGTATTTCTGTATAAAGTTGGTTAAGAAGATAGCTATGACATAGAAGACAGTAACTGAAATTACCATCAGTTGAAGGAGTCATTGCTTCTGTTCTGTTCCCTCTTCCAAAATTTCTCAGGTCAGATAGCATAGTTAATTGCTAAATAGGAATGTAAATTATCTTAATTCTGTTTTTAAAAAAAAATACAGAGTCCATGGGTGCATGATTTCCTTTTCTCCTTACAAAGAATGAGGAAACTGAAGGCTCAGAGAAGTGAAACAACTTACCAAAAGCCATACAGTTGCTTAAACTTAGGCCAAGACACTTCGACTCTACTAGGCTTGAAAAGAAAGAGTTTTGTGTTCCTGTTATAATTTCAATTGAAAGTGTCCCTGCAAAGTCTCATGAGTTCAGAGACTGGACTTTGGGGGACGTAATTAGCTCATAACTGCTCTAGCCAGTTCTGCGAAGTGAGCATCTTTCTGCTGCCATGTCTTTCCTACACAATGCTCTCCCTGGCCACAGCCCAGGAGAAAGGGAGCCAACCAACCACATACCAAAACCTCTGCAGCCATGAATCAAAATAAACTTTTTCTTCCCTAAGTTGTTCATATCAGGTATTTTGTTACAGGACAAAAAAAAAAAAAAAAAAAAAAAAAAAAAAAAAAAAAAAAAAAAAAAAAAAAAAAAAAAGTGACTAACACAGTTCCTGATTACTGCATATACTTTTGTTTTGAGATGCTGTATTGTGCTTTTCCATTTACTCACACAACCATTTGACAGGGAGAGCTTTTAACCATAGACTGGGGAAATTCTCTTCTCCTGTCTCTTCTTATGTCAGTGATTGGACAGTTCAGAATTTAAAGATGGGCTACAGCCTGAAATTCTCGGTAGTAGCCCTTTAGGATGTGTGATGAAAAATTACAATGAATGTTCAAATTCTTTTTGTTTAAATTGAAAGAAAAGATACATTATTGTTATTACTCTCCCTCAAAATACTCCTCACTTCAAACACTCTTAAGCCTCATCCTTCCCACTTTCGGAAGCAGTCCCAGCTGTCCTGTTTCTTGAGTGTCTCTAGTGGAGCTGTTGTGGCTGTCTCAATGTCCTGATCCAGTGAATAAGATGGATGGCAATGGACTGTAATGTTTTTATTTGACAAAAGTATTATAAATACTTTATTAATGAGAACCAATAAAATGTAGTGAATATAAAAATGTATTACAATAAAAGACACATTTCCATTAGTGCCCCTCAAAATATTCCCTCTCATTTCTGACATACTCATCCTATTGTTCTTGGTAATGTGCATTTTACCATAATACATTTTTTAAACATTTATGCACTCATTATTTCTTTTTCGTTTTTTGGTGGAACCAGGGGTTGAACTCAGACTCTTGCACTTGCCGGGGAAGTGCTTATTCCACTAAGCCATCTACCTGGCCCTGCACTCATTATTTCTTTCCATCATCCCTTGTACTTTTTACTTAAGCTAGTATTTAGTGCTCTTCAGTGATGACCTACATGGCCTTCTCTAACCTCTACTGATGGGTTTCTGCCTTAACTGCTGAACTATTTCAAAGGATTGAGAGGTGCCAAAGACCAAGACACACTTGTGGGCCTATGGGCACACATAACTACAGTCACACTCACATACCCTATGCTACCCACAGTGATCCGAGAGCCATAGAAGAGTGCTATCTACTCTGGGACTGCCTTCAGCCACTGCTCTTCCTCTTTGAAGACACCTGCTTCTAGCTTGAACACTCTCAAGGAAGGGAACCAGATGACACTCTTCCGTCTGATAGCTGTTCCTTTTTTTCTCATTGGAGGCTAGGAGTCCCAGGCATGCTCTCTTCACAACAGAAGTGTTAGAGAGCTTTCCTGACACCATGTATGATTAGACAATGATGAATTCCTGGTATTTGCTTCCATTCACTTTGCTCTGTCCTAGGAAACCTGTCTTTTGCAAATGATATTTTCCAAAGTTCTGCTATTCAAGGTTCTTCTAGCCTGCTTCCAAACAGTTGTCTGGTGTCTCTAACACCAATAAGAACTATCAATCCATGTAATATACTTGAGGCCTAATACTGTACTTTCTGCTGTGGAAGATTCTGAAGAAATAGGAGACATGGCCAGTATAATGCAACTCTCTCAAAAGGCTTCTAAGACAAAATAAAATCTAGATGTATGACCATGGCCTACAAGGGCCTACATGACTGGCCTCCCCTTTCCTGTCTCCCCAATTTCATCTCCCATCAGTCTCTCCCACTCTTCTTTGTTCCAGCCATAAGAGTTGGCCTATTGTTGCCCATATGACACTTAACACTTAAGAACCTTTCTGCTTGTTTTCCTCTGTCTAAAACAATCTTCTCTTATGTTATATGACTCATTTCTTGTCCTTTATATCTGCCTAGCACCAAACCCTACATCATCACAGGATCTGTTTATTTACTTAGCCTGTCTTTTTCCCACTAGTATGCAGCTGCTGTAGGGACTTTTCTCCCTTTTGTTCACTGGGCTAACACAAGTGCCTAAAACTGCACTGGTATGTACTAAGTGCTCCTTCCTGCTTCCTTCCCTTCCTTCTTTGCATTCCTTCCTTCCTTCCTTCCTTCCTTCCTTCCTTCCCTCCTTCCTTTTTTCCTTCTTCCCTCCCTTCCTGAAACCTAGGAACCAAGTGCCCTGGACATGCTAAGCAGGTGCTCTTCCACTAAACTCTGGGCCCTGTCAAGCACATATTTATTGGATAGGTAATGAGATAATGATTAAGTACTAATTTACTTGTTACCTAGATATGCAAGTATGCCATGGAGATTTGGAAGAAAAGAGTAGAAATGGAAAATCAGTTTTAAAAAGGTCAGGTCTAAATTGGAAGGTCCAGTATAAAATAATGATGATTCGGTGTTTCTAGATGTGACTGAGCTTTGATTAGCTGTGACTCCTTTAAGTTCTCTGCCAGTTAATTACATTTTAAAAGGCTAAATGGTTGGGCATAGTGTTGCATAATTGCAATCTCAGCACCCTGGAGGCTGAAGCAGGAGGGTTGCCATAGGTTTGAAGCCAGCATGGGCTACAGATTGAATTCAAGGCCAGCCTCCAGTACCTAGCAAGACCCTGTCTTAAAACAAACAAACAAAAACTGGTTAAATAAATCAATGGTGGTGTCATAAGAGCAACAAAACCTTTTGAAAATGTACTTAGCACTTCTCTAACTTTATGTGTTTTATAAATCACATTCTTGGCATCAAAGTCCAATATTGAGAAACATTAATTAGCTGTTGAATAATTTGGGGCAGTAATAATTTCTCCAAATTTTAGTCTCAAGAGCTCAGGAGAGAATTAATGAAGTAGTTCAAGAGTCATAGAATTAAAGGCCTACTGGGATCAGCAGTTCATGCTACTTCAGGAAGTGCACCAGAAGATGGCCACGACAAACAAACTGGAGCACATTTCCTGAATTTGTATCATATTGTAGCACGGGCCTGAAATCACAAGATTTACCTACGATTAAATTCAGAAATCTAGATTTTTATGGGAAATTGCCTGAATCTTAAATGCTGGCAGCTATTTTAAATAGTTTTAAAATATCACAGGAACCAAATAAAGCATGTCCACGGGCTGAACTTGGCTCACAGACCCCCTGCCTGGTCTTTCTAAATTTTCTTCCAAGTTTTCAAATGCTTATATTCTATGAATTTTCTTTTTAAACATTGATCCCAAATGTGCATAAATATTTTTCCAAAATGTTGGTTTGTAACCTTTCTAAACCTCAAAATAAAGTATTGTTTCAAGTAAAATACACTAATGTTCCCTGAATATTTTCAGTAACTTAGCTAGTTAATTTGTTTGTTTTTGCAGTGCTAAGGGTAGAACCTAGGGCTTCATGCATGCTAGGCATGTACTTGAATTTTAACCAGTCTATTAGGTATGTATTTCAATAATGTCATTTACTATTTACTTAAGCATAAAGGAAGTCAGAAATTTGAAAAGAAAAGAGTGTGCTAGCTATACTGTTTTAAAGCCAGGACAAACAAAATATTGGAAAAGTAACTTCAATAGATGAGAATTTGGTGTGAATTTGTGTAGTGCAAAACACAAAATTCATCAAGTACATTAACAGTAGAATCCTGATCTGGGCTCATGACAAAATTTTAATCTGACTGGATACAATTTTCAGTTCATTAAAGAAGGGAAGAGATTAATACCAGCACCCAGGAATTTTCCATGTCCTTTACAGAAAGAACTATAAGATACACCCACTCACCTAAGAAACATATTAAATGCTTTAACTATTAGCAGACAGGTTTCTGGGCCTACCAACCTATGCAGTTTCACATTAACTTTCCTCTGATATGATGGGGTTGGCTTGGAATTTTTATTGCAATGTTATGTCCACTAGTGAAATCAATTGTTTCTACATTACCAAAACATACTAAAGGGGTCATTTTGTAAAAGCTTTATTACTTTGTAGCCCATTGTAGAAGATTAAAAATCCCTGGAAACAACAAACTAAAAATAGCAACCTTTTTTTTTCTTTCAGTCCTTTAATTTGTCTAGTTTCTTTTTTTTTCATTTATTTTTATTTTATTAAAATACAAATGTCAATCAGACAGTTTCAAGACACCTTAACCATACACATTTGATGAATTAATACATTGCAAACTATTTTCATAACGTTTTGGTATTGTACAAGGTGCATACATGATATTATATTTACAGATATTATTTTAGCAGATATCTCTTATCAGTGAATTAAGAGTGTAGT
>PVKA01047932.1:0-14056 GCA_004027165.1 Ctenomys sociabilis
AAAAAAAAAAAAAATGCAGGTGCATGAATTCAGCACAATATTCCAATACAGTTTTGGCAACATTTTTAAAAAAATTAATTGATTTAATTTGAAAAGTATATGTACACTCCTATGAAGATCAAAGGCCCTAAATATTGCACCATTTCCTCGCACTATGGCCCCTGCAGCAGCTCATGTCTGCTCTTACATCCTGAGTGCAGTCAGGCATCCGGGATTTATCATTGTGCAATCTGTGCTTCAATCAAGTTGCATTTGTGGAAATAAGCACCTTTAGATTACTGCTGCTTTCATGGAATTCCTTCACTCTCATGGCTAACACTCATGCAGCAGCACAACATCTGGAGGTGGAGTGAGTCCCTGCCCCCCTTCTTTCCTGGGAGACCAACTCCTCTTCCTAAACTCAGCAGGCACTGGAGCTTCTATCCAGAACACGCTCGTCAAGCAGAATCATCTGAGTGTAGAGTTAAGGGCCTCGCATCCTGGTCGCTCCGTTTCCTTTTCACTTCTACTCATCTGCATGGTCTTTGGATCTTTCACCATAGGAAGGTTCTTACATTTAATCTTGGACATGCCTGAAGATAAAATTCTGCCACATGATAACATTAAAACGTGAATTCCATGGTACTAATGGGAATTAATTTTTAGAATATTTATTTCTGCTTGTTTATGACTGGCAATCTGAACAACTAATTTGAAGACAGCCATGTGCAATACAACAGCCATTGTTGAATTCCTATCATCTCATTTAGTGAAATTCTGTATTTCTAATTGTTTTACTATTTTTTATTCTCTTTAAAAAACAAAAAAAAGTTTAAATGTAATTCAGTTCGCTTTGAAATATAATAGCTTAAATGTGCATGTTGGGTAAAAAGGCACTTTTTGGGGAATAGTTTTGCCTTTTGTAAAAATATTGTATTTTAACATAATGACATATTCCTTTTCCTTATAATATTGTTTTTCAGTGTCCATAGTATTCTATTAATCATGTGTACTTAGTACCTCTGAAACTGCACACAAAATGGGGCAAAAAGTTAGAGAGATTTCCGCGACCTTTCATGTACAGTCGCGCTGCGGTCATCACCTCAGGGAAAGCCTTCCTTCAGATTTTCCAAGTGCAACTAACACTAGATCCAGGTCTATCATCATGCACTGAGCTGAAGTCAAAATAGATTAAAAATCTAAACGTTAAAGCAGAAACACTAAATCTACTGGAAGAGAAAGTAGAGTTCTTGAGAACCGAGGGGTACGCTGAGAACTCATGAACAAAATCCAAACTTCAAAGAATCAACAATTATGATTTCATCTTTTTAAAAAGTTTCTGCACATCAGAAGAAATCACCAATAGAGTAAAAACAAAACCCACAAATTGGGGGTACAATCTTAACCAACAGTCAATGAAACAAAGGAGTTCTATGTACAATATATTTTTTAAAAAATTAAAAATCAGGCCCCCCCAAATTCAAACACTCAATCAAAAAATGAACATCAGAGATGAATACACTTCTCAGATGAGGAAATACAAATGGCAAATAAATGCAGGAAAAAAGGTTGAACAGCACTAGCCATTTGAGAAATGCAAATTAAAACAACACTGACATTCCATATTGTCCCAGAAAGAATGACTGTCATCAAGAAAACAATACAAAATGCTGAAGAGGCTGTGTGGAAAAAGGAACCCTTCTCTGCTGTTGGTGAGAGTGCAGACCGATGTAGCCATTGTGCAACTGGCATTAGAATTCCCATTCAACTCAACTATTCCCCTTCTGATATTTTTCCAGAACTAAAAACCTCATGCCACGGCAATATATGTGCACCCATGTTTATAGCAGAGCAATTTCTCATAGCTCAGTCTTGGAAACAACCCAAATGACCATCAGCTGAGGAATGGATAAAAAAAGATGTGATCTTTTCATACAATGGAATATTACTCAGCTGTAAAGAAAGATAAACTCTAGGCATTTATAGTTGAATGAATCCAACTAGAGACCATACTCATAAATTAAATAAATCAGACCCACATGTTTAAACATGTTATTGCCTCCCTAGTGTAAGAACTTGAGTGAATAAAATCTGAAAGGTACAATAGATATAGTGAAAAGGAAAGAAAACTCTCAAAGAGAGTGAACAATTGGGATAATGGAAAGGAGAAAAGAAAGGGAAAATAAGGAAGAGAAAAATCATGTTTGTACATACACAGGATAGCTAAGATGACTGTACTGCTGATTTCTATCAGATTTTTTGTAGTTTTTAAAATTTATTTACTTGTATTTTAACTTGAAGAGTGAAAAATAGAAGCAAAAACAAATAGAAAAAATGACATAAACAGTATAACATACAACAATACATATGTTACAGATTTTCAAAACATGGATAGCTAATTTTATACATATATATTTTAAAATAAAACAATCCAACACAGAACAGCAGTCCACAATAGAAGTGGGTTATCCACAGAAATTGTTGACTTGAGTCATTCACAGCTCAGTATATTAATATGACTTTACTTTATGTACCTCCATTTTTATACTTTTCTGCTGGATGGTTAAGACCAAGTTAAAGCAAAACCTATATAGCAAGAAATGTGACTTTTGTATCAGATAAGGTCAGCCAGGAACCCTCAGGGTTTATCCTGTAACCCTGTACTGTACTTTGTAGATCCTTTGTCAGTTGTCAGCCATGTGGATGAGTCACTGCCATTGCTTAACCAATTTGCTCTCTGTGGAAGCCTGAGAGAAAGTTTTCTCTCCATGTGACTCTCCTTAGGCACACTCTACATCATTGATTGCCTTCCTCTGTGGCCCCATAATCTCCTTGATCATAAAATTTGGGGCACAACTGAGCTCCATGATGTTACAGTACAAATTCTCCTATGTCCTGAGTCTTCACTGACCTTGGAAGACTATGGCCAAAATATTGGCTGACCTTGCAGGCTTTCTTTTGCTCCAATTTTTGATCTACAAACTTGTGTTGTTAACCCTCCAGAAGAGAAGCTTATTATTACCCTGCACCATATGCAGTTCAGTTTACCCACACTATTTGTCTAAATATCAGACATCATAGGCATAACATGGACCATGTATTTTCCATCAAGTATTGAGATACTAAACTCTAAGTCTGTACAGAATATGAATAAGAAATTTTTTAAAATAAGCATGAACACACATATATTTACATACATATTCCGTCCATATACAGTATAGTAGCATTGTAGCAGGACTGTCTTGTGACATTTTTTGTCTTATTTTTCATTTGTTACCCCTTAAAAAAGGGCAGTCTGTCAGTTTTTGAAGGTAGCAGTTAGTGCTTAATTTTCTTATTTTGCCCAATTTGACATGCTTATGCCTGGTAATCTGAGCAACTACACTGAAGCTAATAATGTGCAATATAAAAACCATTGTTGAATATCTATCATCTTGGGTTTTTGTTTTTTTTGAAATTGTGTATTGTTTATAATGTCTTATTATTTGCTCTTCTGTTCTCTTTAAAATAAAAACGCAAAATCAGATTTCCAAGGTGAACATCACGGCTCTGGCGATTACACTCCTTCACTCTCTTGATAATTGCATGTCGGATATTTCATGCGTGGATTTAACACGGCTGTGAAGGGGAACTTAGATTTGATCAAACTTGGATATTAAAGAAAAGTGACATTAAAATCGGTGTCACAGTTGAGCCTGATATAATGAGCACTGCCAGGGAAGACCTTGAACAAAAATGGTACTGCTAGTGTCTACAGGACACATGGAAGAAGCCCTGACTGCCCGGAGAGTGACGGAGCACCGGGCTCCCGCTGTCCACATGCATTGCTTCTGTTCAGAAGTCTGAATAGGGAAGAATTAGCAAGCAGCGATTCTGCATTTTCTACCTGTCTCGTTGGAAATGCGACTCCTTGGGCAAAAATCACAGTGGAAGCGGCAGATGGGTCTTTCTTCTTGCGGAACTTTCTGGAATCCTGGAGCACAGCTCTGGCCACACAGACTGAGGAGTCTAGCAGAAAATGAAATTATTGGTCAGAATTTCACACTTTGTTCACAGCTTTCACCAGATGTCTTCCTTTCTCTGGAAGAATTTTGAACTTCACCAGATCTACATCCCCAAGCATCTACATAACTCTCTCCATATCGATGCCTCCTGCTGTTACATTCTTTTTTTTTTTTGTCTTTTTGAGACAGGGTCTCGCTATGCAGTTCAGGCTGGCTTTAAGCTCACTTTGTAGCTCAGGCTGGTCTCGAACTCACAACAAACCTCCCGCCTCGGCCTCCCGAGTGCTGGGATTACAGGCATGCGCCACCATGCCCGGCTGCTGTTGAATTCTTGATGACTATACGTGGGTGTCACCTTTCTTCTCCACCAAATTACCATGTTGTACCTGCTCACTTTAATTGTACACATTACAAGCGACAACCTCTGTGGTTCCTGTCTTTGTTTTCATTGTCACCCAACATCTTTTTGGGGTTGTGTTGTATATGGCTCTGTGAACTTGAGAATGTTTTTATTAGGTCATCATACCCTCTTGGGGCTTTCCTTTGAATATGAGCAGTGTCCCCCTAATTTCTGTATGTGGAGGGCCTGGTCCCCAAGGTGGCCCTATTGAGAGGTACTGATCTTATGAAGCATGGCCTCAAGGGAGATTCTCTGTGTTTCTCTGAAGTGCGTAAGTGACCTCCAGTGTGCTTTGTTCTTCCCCAGTCACCCTCCTTCTCTCTCTGTTCCTCCCTCTCACATACATACAAGGATGCAGAGATACTAGGAGAGAGTTCTGTATACCACGCTGTGTGGTCCGTTCACCTAAGGCTTTCTGAGGCCAGCTTTGGTGCTGAACTGCACAAATGAAGAACATATAATGAATACAGAGGAAATTGTTATACAATTCATCTGCAAAATTGCCTGAGGAATCTGTAAGATGATATGCAGGCTGGGGAAATATTTCAGCAGTGTAAGCACCTGCCTGGCAAGTACAAGTTCCCAAATTTGATCCCTGGTACCACATGCCATACCAGTCCTGGGTTCCCAGGCACAACTTGCTGACCCCAAAACCAGGCACAGTGGTGCACACCTGTAATCCTAGTGCTGGAGAGGCTGACTGAGCAAGATCACTATGAGTCTGAACTAGATAGTGAGATCCTGTATCAAAAAGAATAAGAACAAAAATGTGAAAAAAAAAAAAAAGGACACACAGTCACTGCTGGTCTTTGCCATGCCAAATAGAACAGAGTCTGAAAACTAAATACTACCTGAAAGACCTGAGGTCAACGAGAAAGATACTTCCAAGGAAGGTTCGTACTCCAGTTTACTGTGTCACTTTGCATCAAAATGAGACAAAAATTCTGACCACATACAATTAAGAGATAGATCACATCTGGAGGGATACATATGAGGAATTATGCGTCCACATTTCTCTCCATGATTATTCATAACTTTAGTCAAGTTTCTTCCTACAGCATAAATATGTACACCCTTTTATCCCCCCGATGTCCGGTGTATGCTGCTCTTGTGTAGGTGTTGGATCAAATTGTGTAATAGCAAGTTTGCATACTATACACTCAAGGTATGAAAAGTTATTTGGTGCTGAGTGAACAGCTTAGTTGCATCTCAGGACTGCATGCAGATCTCTCTACCTGTGTGCAGTACTGAAATGAGTCACACCATTGAGAATCCAGTAGGCCGTTCCATGATCTCTTCATTGATGACCAAGTCTTGGTCAGGAGGACTCTTAGAGGCAAACTCTCCTACTTTAACCAGGGACCTAACCCTGACAGGGCGGTTCACATTATTCTGGATGTCATAATGTGCCACACAGCGTCCAAGAACAGCTGGTGCCCACACTGTTTCTGAATTGGATTTTCCTCAGAAACAGACGAAGCTACAGACAGGCAGAATTTTGAAATGAGGGCTTAATTCATGTTACAGGGAGGGGAGACAGCAGCCCAAACTTGCCTTTTTCTATGTCCCTACCCTTGATTTTGATTGCAGTAGAGGCTCAGTTCTTTGTGGGTAGTGAGTTAATCACCACTTAAGGATTTCTCTCTTTCTTTTTTTTTGACGGAACCGGGGATTGAACCCAGGCCCAAGAGCTTGCCAAGGAAGCACTTATTCTACTGAGCCATCTCCCTGGCCCCCACTTAAGGATTTCTATTGAGTAGAACTACAGTGGTCCCTCACTATTTTGCAGTTCAACTTGCACGGACTCACTTTTGTGAGGTTTCAGAAAATATTAATCTAAAATCATTTATTGCTGATTTTTCACCATATTGCAGGATTTTGCAGTAGTGTACTATATATATATATATATATATATATATATATATATATATATATATATATAATGTTAAAATTAAATAGGTTTACAAGTTTAGAAAATGGTTGAAAACATTAGAAATGTTTTTAAAAGTGTGGGGAAGGTTTATAGGAATAAATAAATATAATGTTGCTACTTCACTGATTTTCACTTATCCCAGGGGTGTCTGGAACATAAGCTCAGTGATAAATGAGGGACTGCTATAATCTCCATGAAAAAGTGGAATACTTGAAGCAAATAAGAATGCATATGAGGGCCAGCAAGGTAGTTCAGCAGACTAAGCACCTGCTTAGACAAGAGCAGGAATCAGGGTTCGATTTCTGGTACCTTGTGCCGCACTGGCCTCGCTCCCAGGCATGCTGAGCTGGTGACAGAGTCCAGGCTCGTGGGCTCACGCCTGTAATCCAAGTGCCAGGGAGGCTGAAAACAGGAGGATCACTATGAGTCTGAGCTGTGTAGTGAGACTCTGTATGAAATACGTAAATGTTTTAAAAGAATGTATTTGAAATATTATCACAGGGCGGTGATGGCATAGGCTCTGACTGACCAAAAAAGTTTATGGATTATCAGAGTGGAATCCTTGTACTTTTGAAAAGCTACAGTGTGAGTGGAATGTGAAGAGTCTTGGCTTTGGTCATGATATCCCGGGGCAAGCACATGTCTGAGCTAATTCAAAATTAGATCATGTGTAGTGTCTTGGCATATGATTTATATCTCGCAGTTTCAAGAAGGCACAGCATGTCTGGATTTTTTTATGAGAACACGAATGGCTTGTGACATGCAGGGAATAATTCATGCCCAGTACAGAAATTCATTCACATGTCCTGCACCTAACAATAACCTGCATGATGATTTTTTTCTTTTTGCTTAGTTTTTCTTCTATTGTTTACTTAGCTGTGCTAGATGATTAACCAAAGCTATCTTTCTGACTTAATTTCTCAGTAAACAGCATGCAGTGGCAACTTCTAGCAGCAGAAATCACCCCAGAAGGAGTGACAATTCCAAATCATCGACGTGAAGATCTCCTATTCATTTGTGCCTGATTCTTCCGATCTGAAGATGAAAGCATGGTCCTGATGCACTACCTCAACAAAATGCTCGTGGAGATCATCGTGTGTTCCACACATGTCTTGATTCTGGAAATCTACCTGCCGAGGAATAATCTCAGGCTGGTCTCTGTTTTCTGAAGATCCCATTTCTGTTTTCTCCAAAATCATGTTATGGAGCACACGAGCTAACACATGCACGGCATTATAGTCTCAATAGCTTGAGTGTGACACGGTCATCGTGTCAATATTTCTTGGTAGAAACTCTAAGGAGATATTTGGCAGGCAGATTCCTGCTTCTCCACAGAAGGACTCAGGAGGTGAGCAATGGAAAACAGAAGTCCACAGTTTATTGAAATAAAAGTCTTCTGGATACCGAGAAGGGCTGGCTGTCTTGAGAAAGTCTTTGAAGCCATGAATGTCCCTCTTATGTGGTGAAAACAAGAAGCTTCTGTGGAAAGAGTGCAGCATGTGGTCTGCCTCATGCATGACAATGCCCCACTTCTCTGTCATGACCTACACCGTCCTCGTGGTCAGGAAGTATTCCATTGCCATGTCAAGAGGGATGAAGCTCCTGACCTCCCCACAGAGGATGTGCACATTTGCACATGAAGCCCCGATCCAAGTCATGAAAGCCATGTCACTTAATCCGTGCATTACCTCAATGGCAGGGGGCTTCTCTGTCAAGGCCACACAGATACCTTTTCTCAGCATCTCTGCTTTCAGGTCTCCTAGGCACTGCTCCCCTTTCAGGTCATCAGATATAAAGACGGCCACCCATGTCCAGCCAAAATGCAGCAATGAAGAGATCATTGCACGGCCAGAGTGCTGTCCCTGGGGGCCATCTGACAGAGAGACGGAAACGGGTCTTATCACTGAGCCTGGGATCAAAAGGCCCACATGTGACCTAAAGAAAAAAGAAAACTCTGAAGTTGAGTGTAGAGGTTTTGGGGTTGATTCAGAGACAATTTCATCTATCAAAAGGCTACTGAATAGAATGCCCATCAGTGGAGTGAAATGCTACTATGGAGAGTACCCTATTCTGTCATCCTGGGCACATAGGACACAGTGCACCCAAGCACTGCTGTCTCTAGGAAAGGACAGGCTATGCCATGAACAAAGTAAAAAAGCATGCAGCAGCTTCATGAGCCCCACCTGTTTTTTTCCTCAGCTGCAGTGAGAATATGTGAGGTGTGGAGTTTGGATAAGCCATCCCCACAGTAGCTGTGCGTGCTGCATGCTCGTCCTACTGACTAATGGAGCAGTGCCAGTCCTTAGCAAGAACAGCTTTCATGCATGTACAAGAGCCAGCAAGTCTTTACAGCTCTGATCTCTTGGCCTTTGAATGCAATTTATTATTATAATCTGAGATTTCTTGAATAGAAACCACTTCAGATTTCCTAAGATTAATTCATTTCTCCCATTTAATTTTATGTTGTAAGGGAATAAAAACTGGGAAAAGAACAGTAGAAATGGTACAGAATTTCACTGAACAAAATGTCAGGAATTCAACAATGGTTATTATACTCCATATTGTGGTCTTCAAGTTAGCTGTTCAGATTTCCAGATATAAGCATGCAGAGTTGGTCAAATGAAAAAATTAAAATGAATAAAAAAATTTAAGCATTAACTGATCCTTTCACTAGACCGGTTGAGATCAACAGTACAATTATCCAAGCTACCTGTGCATATACAAATATATTTTGCCTTCCTTTCTTATTTTTTAAAGAAAGTTAAAAATAGTAAAGAAAAAACATCAGAAGCAATACAGAATTTCATAGACAAAATGATGGGAATTCAACAATAACTCTGAAAAACTACTATGAAGACTACAATATGCAGTGTATTTTGCAACCATCCTACTAACCTGTTTTGAAACTGTCTCATTGCTATTTTTCCCAATAAAATTAATTTTAAAAAATAAAATAAGGAAATTCAACAATGACAGTTATAGTCAATATTGTTGTCTTCAGATTAGTTTAAATTACCAGATATAAGCATGCAAAATTGGTCAAAAATTTAAAAAGAAGGGAAAAAATCTGTAAACATGTTCCTTCCATTGACTTTTTTACTCATTCATTCTGTCACACATGTTGAGCACTTTCATCAGAGGGAATTTGTACCTGTATTCAACATATCTTTTTTTTTCACAAGTAAATGGTCCTTTATTTATACCATTACAAAGTTAGTAACATGTGACACCAAGTTTGAAATGCAAATTTCCATATTTTTTCCTCTATAGTTTGTAGTTTTTGTGTTGTTTTCTTTTTCTTTTTTTTTGTCTGTCTGAGACAGGGTCTCACTATGCAGTTCAGGCTGCCCTTAAGCTCACTTTGTAGCTCAGACTGGTCTTGAACTCACAACAATCCTCCTGTCTCAGCCTCCCGAGTGCTGTGATTACAGGCCTGCGCCACCACGCCTGGCTTGTTTTTTTTTATTTTTCCATAATTTTATTGAAAAACAAATAGCAATGAGACAGTTTCAACTCAAATTAGTAGGACAGATTCAATAATTAATACATTGCATATTGTTTTCATAGTCGTTATTTGTTGTACAAGGTGCAGACATAATATGCTATTTACAAATACTATTAGAGCAGATCCCACTATTCATTAAATTAAGAGAATGTAGCTGTATACTTATGTTTGTTTTCAAAGTTGATTTATAGGACAATTTTTATAATTAATACTTTTTACATTGTTATCTTCCTAGTGGTTATCCATAGTACAAGAAACAGACACGATATCCTGCCTAAACACTATTAGTGCAAATTCTTCTCATAGAATTACATGAAAGTAGCTGCATATCTATTCCTAACTAGTTAGGAATGGTCCTTCCTTTGTATCCCCTTTTTTTGTTTGGTCCTGTCAGATGGGTATTCTATTGTCATTACTATAGGTGCTTGAATTCAGCAAAACAATCCAACACAGACAAGCAGTCTACAATAGTAGTGGGTTATCCACAGAAGTTGTTGACTACAGACATTTACAGCTTAGCATATTATTATGGCTTTCTTTTATATACCTCATTTTTATACTTTTCTACTGGATGGTTAAGGCTGAGATGAGGCAAGACCTATATAATAAGAAACGTAACTTTTGTATCTGATGAGGTCAGTCAAGTCCCCTCAGGGTTTATCCTGTAACCCTGTACCTCACTCTGTAGATCCTTTGTCAGTGTCATACATGTGGATGAGTCACAGCCATTGCTTGACCAATTTTCTCTCTGTGAAAGCCTGAGAGAAAGTTTTCTCTCCATGTGACTCTCCTTAGGCACGCTATAGATCACCGATCGCATTTCTCTGTGGCTCTATAATCTCCTTGATCAGAAATTAGGGGCACAACTGAGTTGCATAATGTTACAGTACAGGTTATCCTATGTCCTGAGTCTTCACTGACCTTAAAAGGCTAGGGCAAAACTATTGGCTGACCTTGCAGCCCTTACATTTCTCCAGTTTTTGATCTGCAAACTTAGGTTGTTAACCATCCAGAAGAGAAGCTGCTTATTACCCTGCAACATATGCAGTTCAGTTTACCCTAACTATCTGTCTAAATTCTCTTTAGTTGTTATACCTTTCTACTTGTATTTCTTTTTTTGATTTGTTATACTAGGGAGACTATATGATATTTGCACATGTGTGTCTGGTTTATTTCACTTATGAGTATATGTTCAAATGGCACCCACTTAAAATATAAGTGCTTCAAGTTTATCATTCTTTAGAGTTGAGTAATACTCCATTGTATAGAAATAAAACATCTTTTCAACCATTCCTCACGTGAAGGACATCATGGTTGTTTCCAAGATCTAGTTCTAGATTCTTAAGGAGTCTCCACGCTGATTTCCACAATGGTTGTACCAGTCTACATTCCCATCAGAGGTGGAGAAGTGTTCCCTTTTCCCCACATCCTTGCCAACATTTGTTGTTGGTTGATTTCTTTATGATAGCCATTCTTTCTGGAGTGAGATGGTATCTCAGTGTTGTTTTAATTTGCATTTCATGGATGGCTACTGATGTGGAGCAGTTTTAAATATATTTTTTCACTTCTTTAATTTTGTCCTCTGAGAAGTGTGTATTCATCTCAGATGCCCATTTCTGGATTGGATCTTTAAATATGAGGGTCCTGTTATATCTTAGTTCTTTATAAATTCTAGAGTGTACACCTTTGTCTGAGTGCTTATTAGTTAAGCTTTTTTCATAATTTGTGGGTTGTCTTCACACTTCGTTGGTAATTTCTTTTGATGTGCAAAAACTTCTCAATAAGAGTTGGTCACAGTTGTTAATTCTTTTTTTTTTTTTTTGTCTTTTTGAGACAGGGTCTCACTATGCAGTTCAGGCTGGCCTTAAACTCACTTTGTAGCTCAGGCTGGTCTCGAACTCACAACAATCCTCCTGCCTCAGCCTCCCGAGTGCTGGGATTACAGGCCTGCGCCACCACGCCCGGCTCAGTTGTTAATTCTTTCAAGTGTTTTTCGTGCGAATATATGTTTGTTCATGAATTCTTTGCCTATCCCTATGTCTTCAAGAGTTATTCCTACTTTCTCTTTCAGGAGATTTAGTGTTTCTGTTTTAATGTTTAGATATTCAATCCATTTTGACATTAGCTTAGTGCATGGTGATAGGCCTGGGTCAAGTTTTAGTTTTCGGCATGTAGAGAGCCAGTTTTTCCAGCATCATTTGTTAAAGAGGCCATCTTTCTTCCAGTAGGAATGTTTGGCTCCTTTGTTGAAGATCAGCTGGCTGAGTGTGTTCGCAGAGGCCTCTGCATCTTCTAATCTATTCCATTGATCCTCAGGTCTATTTCGTTGCCAATACCATGTTGATTTTATCACAGTGGCTTTGTAGTATAATTTCAAGTCAGGAATTGTGATGCTTCCTGCCTTGTTGTTATTGGCCAGGATTGCCTTTGCTATTTTAGATCTTTTCTGGATGCAAATAAATTTTAGAAACAATTTCTCTAAAGGATTTCAGATTTTCCCCATCTGGAGGTATGTTGGTGGCAGTTTGATAGGGATTGCATTAAATCTGTACAACAATTTTGAGAGTATGGCCATCTTCACTCTGTTGGTTCTTCTTATCCAGGAGCATGGAATATCTTCATTTTCTGAAATCCTCTACAATCTCTTCTTGGAGTATTGTAATCTTCCATGAAAAGATCTTTGATTTCTTTGGTAAGTGAATTCCAAGGTATTACATTTTCCGCAGTGCTATTGTAAAGGTCAAGTGTGTTTGTTATCTGTGTAATGGAATGCAATTGACTTTTGAATACTGACTTTTTATCCTGCTATGCTACTGAATTTGTGTATCAATTCTAGTAGCTTCTTGGAGGAGGTTTTTGGGTCTTCCAAATAAAGTATCATGTCATCTGCAAATAGTGATAATTTAACTTTTTCTTTACCTATTATTATTCCTTTTATTTCTCCCTCTTGTCTAATGACCATAGCTAATGATTACAAAACTATATTGAATAGGAGGGGTAATAGAGGACATCCTTGTCTTGTACCTGATTTAAGAGTAAAGTATTTCAGATTTTCCCCATTTAGAATTATATTAGCCATAGGGTTGTCATAGATGGCCTTTGTCAAATTGAAGTAGAGGCCTTGTATTCCAACTTTCTGTAGGACTTTGAACATGAATGAGTGTTGGACTTTGTCATAAGCTTTCTCTGCATCAATTGAGATGATCATTTGGTTTTATATTTCAGTCTATTAAATAGTGTATTACATTTATAGATTTTCAAATAATGAACATCCTTGCATCCCTGGGATGAATCCTACCTGGTCATGGTGTATGATCTTCTTGACGATTTGCTGTATTCTATTTGCTACGATTTTATTGAGGACTTTTTCACCTATGTTCATGAAGGAGATTGGCCTGTAGTTCTCTTTTTTAGTTGTGTCTTTCCCTGGTTTTGTTATCAGTATAATGCTCGCCTCCAGGAATGATTTTGGGAGGACTGCTTCCTTTTCAATTTCATTGAAGAGTTTGAGGAATGTAGGGATTATATTTTCCATAAATTTCTTGGCATTTACTTTGTTTGTTTGTTTCTTTGTAGAACCAGGGATTGAACTCAGGCCCTTGTGCTTGCCAGCGAAGCAATTATTCCACTGAGTCATCTCCCCAGCCCCCATAAATTTCTTGTAGAATTCATCAGGGCCTGGACTTTTGTTAGCAGGCTTTTTATTACATTTCGTATTTCATTGGCTGTTATTGGCTTATTGAGAGTTGTTATATCTTCTTGATTCTGTTTTGGTAATTTGTTCCTTTCTAGGAATCTGTCCATTTCATCTGTGTCTTTTTTTCTGTGGGCATAAAGAGTCTCCAAGTAGCTACTGATAATTTTCCCAATTTCCACTGGGTCTATGGTAATTACACTCTTTTCTTTTTTTTAAATTTATTTATTTATTTATTTTATTTTATTTTATTTTTAGCCTTTTTTTTTGCAATGTGTTAATTATTATTTTTTTTCCATTTATTTTTATTTTATTAAAATACAGATGTCAACCAGACAGTTGCAAGACACCTTAACCATACAGAGTCGATGAATTAATACATTGCAAACTGTTTTCATAACGTTTTGGTATTGTACAAGGTGCATACATGAAATTATATTTACAGGTTTTTTTATAGCTGAATTATATCAAAGATTCAATAATTATTTACCTAGTGGATGACCATAGCACTAAAAGCTGACATAATATCCTGTCCAACCAC
>PVKA01047933.1:0-14050 GCA_004027165.1 Ctenomys sociabilis
TGTATATTTGAGATCAGGATATATGGGCAGTGTAAAGACAGGTACAAGGCAAGGGCTAGTGAGATAGCTTAGCAAGTCAGGCATAGTGGTGCAGCCTGTAATCCCAGCACTTGGGAGGCTGAGGCAGGAGGATTGTTGTGAGTTCGAGACCAGCCTGAGTTACAAAGTGAGTTTGAGGCCAGCCTGAACTGCACAGTGAGACCCTGTCTCAAAAAAAAAAATAGCTTAGCAGACTAAGTGCTTGCTTAGGTAAGAAAAAGAAAATCTGTGATTATGTTTCTACATACTTTCTGAAGTATTTGTCCTTCAATACTGATCTTAAATCATTTCAACATCTTGTTCAACTTTCACTCTATCTATATAAGATTGTGAAATGTACCTTTAGCACCAAACAAGCATATGCTCTTTATTATGTTTGACTCTTTGCAAGTTGAAACAGTTATTAAAATAACATAGTTTCTGTATTTTCTTTGTTAACTGTTAGTAGTTTTACAAATATAGTGCTTTCATGTTGGTATAGAGTCATACTGAAATTTTCAATACTCTTATTCTGCTTTTATTATTTATTTTTGAGACAAGGTCTCACCATATAGTATAAGCCTATGTAGTACAATACCAAGGAACACCCATATCTGACGACTAAACAAAAAAGGGGCTGCAAAAGAAGATCCATTCTGTATCTGTATATACAGTATAATTAGGATAGATATACAACTACTTTTGCTTAAATCAATGAGAAAAGTTTCATCGAGTTCAGGCACCTAAATTAGTTGAATGACAATGGCGTGCCCATCTTTGACAGGTGTAGGCAAAGGAAGGGGTATAGAAAGGAAGAATCATGATGTGTGTGTATGGACAGTACAGTTGGGATAGATAATGCCGTGCTTCTACATAATTCTATGAGAGGCAAGATTTGCACTAATGGTGGTTGGGCAGGCTATTATGTCGGCTTCTAGTACTATGGACAACCACTAGGAAAAAAACAAGGTAGAAAGTATTAATTATTGAATCTTTGATGTAAATCAGGTATAAAAATAAGATATGCAAACAGCTACACTCTCTTAATTTACTGATGAGACATCTGCTATAATAATGTCTGTAAGTATAATGTCATGTATGTACCTTCTATGATATCAAAACATTATGAAAACTGTTTGCAATGTATTAATTTATCAAATCCATCTTGTCAAGGTATCTTAAAACTGTCTCATTGATATTTGTACTTCAATAAAATAAAAATTAAAAAAAAGCAAAAGAGAGGTAAAGACTTTTTCAAATGAAAATTGAGGGAATTTGTTGCTAATACACCTTTCTTATAAGAAATGTTAAGAAAAGTTCTTAACAGACAAGGAAAGTACTGTAGATTTGAAATTCATACCTTCAGAAAGGAAGGCTTGAGAATAAAATAAATGAAGGCAAAATAAAAAAAATCAATGAAAAAAAAGATTTGTGCTAATAGTGTTTGGACAGGACACCCTGTCCGTATCTTGTAATATAGATAATCACTAAGAAGGTAACAATGTACAAGGTATTAGTTATTGAAACTGTCCTATTAATCAGCTTTGAAACTGTCTTATTGCTATTTGTTTCTCAATAAAATAAACAAGACAGTAAAGAACTACTTGCTAGTTTTTGCCTGAAACATTAGCAGTTCCAGAGTCTAAGTAGATTGTTGTTTGGGGATTTGGGGTGGAGGCCTCCCAGAAAATCACTCTGCTATTTGCAGGTGCAGACTCTCTCTGCATCACCATGCCTGGGTATTGTCTGTCTTGTCTTTCTTTTTTTTTCAGATCAGGGGATTGAACTCAGGCCCTTGTGCTTGCCAGGGAAGTGCTTATCCCACGGAGCCTTCTCCCCAGCCCTGTACTGCGTTTTATTCACGTATCAATGAACATTTAGCTTGCTTCCCCCTCTTAGCTGTTCTGTTATTGTTGTACTGAATATGGTGTTTTACTTATACTTGGAGGCTCTGATTTCAATTTTTTTTTGGGTATGTACTCAGAGGTAGCACTGCAGATAGTCTTGTTTATTTCTTTTTTTTTTTTTTTTTTGTCTTTTTGAGACAGGGTCTCACTCTGCAGTTCAGGCTGGCCTTAAGCTCACTTTGTAGCTCAGGCTGGTCTCAAACTCACAACAATCCTCCTGCCTCAGCCTTCTGAGTGTTGGGATTACAGGTCTGCGCCACCACACCTGAATTCTTTTTTCTTTTTCTTTTTTTAGGTTTCCTACTGTTTTCCACAGCAGTTGTACTATTTTATAATCTTACCAACAGTGGAAAAGGGTTCCAATTTCTCCCCAGCATCATTAGTACTTATTGATTTCAACTCTTTTTTGTGGTACTGAGGATTGAACTCAGTCAGGCCCTTGTGCTTGCCAGACGAGCACTTATTCTACTCAGCCATCTCCCCAGCCCAGTTTCAACTCTTCTGATGGATCTGAGGTGCTCTTATGCTTTTGATTGGCGTTTCTGTACTAGTGCAGTTGAGACTCTTCATATCCTTATTAGCCATTTGTGGGTCATCTTGAAAGCAATGTCTGTTCAAGGCCTTTGCCCATTTTAATTGTCTTCTTTGTTTCATTCTTCTTGTCACTAGGACACAGTGCCAGCACCCATAATTTAAGGAGAGATTTATTCTGGCTCACAGTTTGTCAAGGTTACAGTCCATCATTGGTTTGCTCCAAGGCAGAGCAGTGGCATGACAGCAAGGAGACAGAGACAGCCACAGCGTGGTAGGAAGCAGAGCGAAGATCACCAGGCCTTGCATCCCAACCTCACAGTTCCCTATGGTATCCCCATGGTTCAGCTACCTCCAAAGAATCCCACCAGTCAGCCTCCCAGATACAAACCATAACTGCTTCCTTAATTGTTTGTTATTATGCACATTTTATATGCTAATTTTCCATCAATATGCTTTGGTATAGTATCTGATGAGGCCTACCACCCATTTTTCTCCCTCCTTCCTATCCTCTCACTTATTGAAATTTGTATTTATGTGATACAGGGTCTCACTATGTAACTCAGACTCATAGTGGTCCCCCTATCTCAACTCCCCAGTGCTGGAAGTACAGGCGTGCACTGCTATACCTCATTATGGAGCAGTAAGGCAAGCTGTACCAGGGATTGTACTCAGGTCCTTGCCCTTGCCCTTGCCCTTGCCAGGTAGGCGCTAAGACCACTGAGCTACTCCCCAGCCCTCCTCTCTCTCTTTTGAGATAGGGTCTTCCTATATACAAAGTCCACAAAAAAAGATACACACTACTGGAAGAAAGAAACATATATAAATATTATAATACTAATTTATCAAGACAGCATGAGATTAATACAAGTTCCCTTTGGCCTGTACAATTACAAGTACTCAAACTGGTGGCCATCGGCTTCTAGCCATTTATCAGTATGGCAAACTTGTTTGGGTAGCCTTGGTCATTGAGATTGCTGCACATTTTCAATTGTCTAAGGTGGGGTTTTCTGCGATATGCAGCATCCTCTAGGGTCTCCCCTGTGAATGGAACACCATCTGTAGAAAAACAATTCTATTTTTCTTTTCCTCAAATGTGTATACATTTTTTGGTGGACTGTGTAGTTCAGGCTGGCCTTGAAGTCATAGCAGTCCTGCCTCAGCCTCCCAAATGCTGGGATTATAAATGTGTGCCATGGCACCTGGATTTTTCACTCATTTTTAAAAACTGAGTCTATTATTGAGTGTTAAGGGTTCTTGATGTTTATTGTTATCAGTCCTTTACCAGATAAGTGAATTACAACATGACCCAGGGTGTAGTTTGTCTTCATTCCTTTTTTGTGTGTGGAAACTCAGGCCCTTGTGCCTGCCAGGCAATCGCTTATTCTACTGAGCCATCTCCCCGGCCCCTGACTTTATTCTCTTAAATGACAGCAGCTTTCCTGGGTGTGGTGGTACAAACTGTAATAACAGTGCTGGGAGGCTGAAAAGAGGAAGATTACTATGAGTCTGAGCTGTGTGGTGACACCCTGGGGCAACCAAATACATTTTTTTTTAAAGTACAGTGACTTTCTATACACAAGATCATGAAGATTTTTCTTCTATATGTCTTACATTTTACATTTAGGTCTAGAATTCAAGTTTTTATATAGTGTGTGAGGTGTTTTGTCAGTTTTGTTGCTTACAGATGTCCAATTGTTCCAACACCATTATTTGAAAAGACTTGTTCTCTGTTTACTTCTTTTATACTTTTGTCAAAAATCCCCCCATCCTACTGGGCTCTGTGGCACAGGCCTAGAATCTCAGCACTTTAGGAGACTGAGGCAAGAGGTTCCCAAGTTGGATTTCCACCTGGACAACTAAGCAAGACTCAGAAAATAAGTGCTGAGGGTATAGCTCAGTGTAAAAATCTTGGGTTCAATCTCTACTACTGAAAAAAAAATTGTATTGTAATTTTATATTTTCTATTCTGTCTATTTCCTGTTCTTTCACCAATACACTGTGTCTGTTTCTTCATGGAGCTGGAGCTCAAACTGAGGGCCTTGCACATGCTAACCATGTGCTCTCCCACTGAGCTACATCCTTTGAGCCCTTTTTATATTTTTGTGTTAGGAGACAGAGTCTTATATTGACAAGCCTGGCCTCAAACTCCTAGACTCAAGTGAATAGCTAGGACTACTGCCATGTACCCCCCATGCTAAGCTATTATATATTATCTTATTTGATTATTACACCTTTATAATTAACATTTTGTTACCAGGTAGTGTGATCTTTCATCTCTGTTCTTTTATCAAGATATTTTTGACTATTCTACTTTTGAGGGGGTTTTGTTTTGTTTTGCTTTTTCACACGGATTTTAGAGTCATTTTGGTATGTTTAATATTTCTGGGATTTTTAACTGGCATTGTGTAAAATCTAAAGATCACATTGGGTTTTTTGTTTGTTTGTCTTCTGGAACTGGGGATTGAACTGACGCCTCTGTGCATGCCAGGCAAATGCTTATTCCACTGAGCCATCTCCCCGGCCCCCTGTTAGTTTTTTTTTGGGGGGGATACTGGGGATTTAACTCATTTCAAATTTGTGCTTGCTAGGCAAGCACTTATTCTACTCAGCTATCTTCCTGGCCCTAAAGATCACATTGTAACAAAAACTGAGAGATAAGTTAACATTTTATTAGACAGCAAGAACAGCAGCCCTAATATAGAGTCAAGAAGCCCCCAACCAGAGTCTGTTGGGTATTGACACTCCAGAAATCTTACTGAGACATCTTCCAGGTGTCCTTCAGCTACGTTGGACTTCCCCAGACCATGGTCAAGAAGGCCATTGGCTCAAGGGTACCTGGTCCTTGCATGGGTACTATGCAAGCGCTACATAGATTGGGCCCTAAATAACATATGTAGTCCCCTATAGGGTAGAGATCATATTGCTTGCATAGTGGTCCAAGTGTCCTTCTAAGGGCTGGGGAGATAGTTCAGTAGAATAAATGTCTGCCTGGCCAAGTGTCCTCCTAAACCCCTTTACAATCCCTAGACAGTGATTCCCTCATTGATGTCTTACTCAGAACCCTGCTGGCTAGGAGCTTTAGTAAATTTGCTCACACCCTGTCTCCACCATCCTCCTCCTTCATCACTGTCAACATGCCCAACATTCCTGTAACAGCAGTGGGGAAGTTGACAGTGTCGTGATACTAAGTCTTCTGACCTATGAATGTGGTGCATCGCTTCCTTTATTTAGATCTTTGATTTCTTCTGTCATTGGTGTTCGGATGGTTTATAGGGTACAAATCCTACAATGCCTTGTTTATACTTAGGCACTTCATTTTCTCTGATGCTGTTGGAAATCTAAAATTCCCTTTATTGTTATAATATCCATTCTCCATGCTCTCAATTTAGAATCAGCCCTACAAAGCTGGATATGGTAGCACATGGCTATAAATCCAGCAATCAGGAAGCTGAGGCAGGAGAATTCCTGCAATTTCAAGGGCACCCTGGACTACATAATGACTTCAAGGCTAACAGACCAATGTGAACTATGTAGCAAGACCCTGTCTCAGAAAGAAAAAAAGAAAGAAAAAAGAGAGGAGGGCTGGGGAGATAGCTCAGTATAATAAGCGCTTTCTTGGCAAGCGCAGGGTCCTGAACTCAATCCCCAGTACTGAAAAAAAAGAATGAGAAAGCAAGAAAAGAGTTCTACAGTCTGCTTTCTTTGATCTTTTAACCAAAACAGTTTTATGGATATTATTTTGTAAATGAATGGATATTTCACACTATAAATTTATGGTTTCAGTATCAGATGGGATCTCAGTTATACTCAGTTCTTCTACTATATTTTGGCCTTCTTTCCTGTTTCCTGCAAATAAATTGAAGCCATTCTCTCTTTTTTATATATTTAATACAGGGTCTACACGGTCTCACTATACAGATCAGACTCATAGTTCTTCCTGTTTTCGGCCTGCCAAGCTCTGGGATTATAGGGGTACACCACCATGCTCAGTCTCAATTGCCCTCACAGCAGGCCCTGGGGGTAGGGCTAGCAGAGCACACCAGAAATCGAACCCCAGTCTTTGTGTCTGCCTAAGCAGGTGTTTCCATCCACTGAGCTATCTGGCCAGCCCTGGAGACATTTCCTTAAAGCCTTTCCCTATAAGCCTCAGTAGATGGATTTTCACAGGATTTTCAGAGCACCAAGAACTTGGAGGCATACTTAAATGCTTCCATTTACTTCTCTCCTTTTGTATTTGCAGTCTGGATGGAGACGATGCCTCTCTTCCTGCTCAAGTTTAGTCTATTACCCTTTGGTCATTTAGTTGATATACACTGAGTATCTGCTGTGTGCCAGACATTGCACTAGGAGCTGGAGACATAGTGGAGAGCAAAACAGCCACCATTGGAAGGCAGGGATGATAGGAAATAAAGAGACAGGCTGGCAAGATAGCAGTTTATTTTTATTTATTTATTTATTTATTTATTTTTTTGGTGCAGGGTCTCACTATGCATGCAGCCCACATTCATAGCGATCTTCCTGCTTTTTGCCTCCCATGTGCTGGGATTACAGGCGCGCGCCACCGCGCCCGGATTGCATCGCCGGCTCAGCGCACCCGAAGGCGGGGCCGGCGCGGCTGGGGGAACCAAGGATCAAACACTGGTCCCTGCGCTTACCTAAGCAAGCGCTTAGTCTGCTGAGCTATACCGCCGGCCCTAAGATAGCAGTTTAAAGTGCCTGCTTAGGCAAGCTCAGGGACCGAAGTTCAATCCCCCATACCACATGTTGTGCCAGCCCCACCCTCAGGGTGGGGCGAGCTGGCTGAAAGACAGATGGACCAACTGATGGATGCCTGGCCAGACAGGCTCAGCTGCCTGAAGCACCTTCAGGGTACCCTGAGATGGAGATTGAGACTGGTTGTGGTGCCTGTAATCCCAGCGTTTGGGAGGCTGAAAGCAGGAGGGTTACTATGAGTCAGATCTACATAGTGCGACCTATAGACCCTGTCCTAAATATAGAAGAAAAGAAAGAGACAACATCAATAAAATTAATTTTAAAAAAGCAAGAGGACCAGGTAGGTGGCTCAGTGGAATAAGTGCTTCCCTAGCAAGCACCAGGGCCTGAGTTCAATCCCCAGTACCACAAAAAAAAAAAAAAAAAAAAAAAAAAAAAAGGAAAAGGAAATCTCATACCTGAAGTATCTGAGTAAAAGTCCCAACAAGGAGAAACATGACATTCTGGAGGAACAGAAAGGAGGATATGAAAAAAAAGGCTAAGGAAACTTACTGTGGTGAGTGAGAGAAAAAGGGGTGTGAGGTGAGGTCAGAGGAGTGAGCCACACATGGCCTTGCAGGTCTGAATAAAGATTTGCAACCTTATTTCATACAAAAGTTACATTTCTTGTTATATAGGTCTTGCTTTATCTTGGTCTTAACCATCCAGCAGAAAAGTATAAGAAGGAGGTATATAAAGTAAAGCCATATTAATATGCTGAGCTGTGAATGGCTCAAATCAACAACTTCTGTGGATAACCCACTACTATTGTGGACTGCTGAACTATGTTGGATTGTTTTATTAAGATAAATAAATAAATTCAAAACTAAAAAAAAAAAAAAAAAGTTCAAGCTCTTTCAAAGCAAAAAAAAAAAAAAAAAGGATTTACAATCTTGAGAGTAGTGAACATAAAAAAACTACTGGGGCTATTAAACAGAGGAGTAATAGGATGAATTTCTTATCTTAAAGTCCTTCCAGTGACTGCCTGGAGACTGGCTCTTTGCTGAAGGCAAGAATGGAGGCAGGGAGACTATAGCAGAAATCCATGTGAGAGGGAGAGGTTAGGCCAAGGGAGCAGAGGGAACCTTGGGACCAGCAGGTTTGCGATGTGCTGGGGTTGTCTTGCTACCTAGACCTAGCTGATAGATTGGATATGGGAGGCAAGGGAAGAGGGGAATCAAGGGTAGCTCCTAGACTGGGTGCGATGGAGCTTGCCTATAATCCCAGCACTTGGGAGGCTGTAAACAGGCCGATCACTATGAGTCTTATCTAGTAGTAAGACCCTGAACACCCTGTAGACCCTTTCCTAAAATACGAAAAGAGGGGGAGGTAGCTCCTTAATTTGTGGCTAGAATAACTAGGTGGAGTGAAGTGTTATTTACTGAGATGAGGAGCAGGTTTTGAAGGAAAGCACAGCATTGTTTGGGTCCTGTTATATGAAACTACCTGTTGGCTCTCTGAGTGGAAATGTGAGTCTACTGGGTGTGCAGTCTGAGCTCAGTTGGGAGGGATAAATTTGGGAGTTGTCAGTACATAGATATCCTCCTATGTAGCAGTGATAGCAAACTTAAGGTATGCATGTCACAGCTGACTGTTTGGTATCATTGAACACTCACCATCACTGCTGTATAGATCAGACTACCCAAACCAAAAGTACAGTATAGATAGAAACAAGAATAGGTCAAACGGGCTGCTGAGATAGCTCAGTGGACTAAAGCACCTGCTTAGGCAAGCTCAGCTAGGCACAGGGACCTCGGCTTGCTCCCCAGCACCACATGCTGTGACAGCCCAACCCTTAAGGCACACTGAGCTAGCCACAAAAAAAGGATAGATCCAAAATTTGAGTTCTGGGGCAAGAAATGAGAAATCAAGCTGAATGTGGTGGCACATGCCTGTAATCCCAGCACTCCTGAGACCGAGGCAGGAGGGTCACTGTAAGCTGGAGGCCAGCCCTAGCTACACCAAGACCACATCTCAAAAACAAAAGAGATCAGAAATGAGCAAAGATGACTGAGAAGGTATGGATACTGAGGCTGGAGGAACACAGAGCACAACTGAAAACTAAGAGAAGCAAGTGTTGTGTACCAGTCAAGGTCCAGTTGAGAAAAGAGAAGCTACATGCCACATTTTATTATCTTTTCTTTAGGTTGTGTGTGTGTGCGCGGGAGTGCGCAAAGTCTCACTACACCACTCAGACTCATAGTGATCCTCCTGATTTCTGCCTCCCTAGTGCTGGGATTATAGGCATGCACCACCACTCCCAGACTATCCCTGGCTCAGCATGCCTGGGGGTGGGACCAGCATGGCATGAAGAGCCAGGGATCAAACCCTGGCTCTGGCACTTAACTAAGTAAGCACTTAGTCCACTGAGCTATACTGCTGGCCCTATCAATAATTTTTGTGGCGCTGGGAATGGAATGCAAGAGCTATATCTACAACTCAGGTGATGGAACTGCTGAGATTGTAAGGAGGGGGGTGGGGGATTAACCCAGAGATTTTAACTGCAGGAATCTGCTTCATCTTGAGGGCTGGAGGAACATAAGCAGAAGGTGGTACTGCCCCAGCCCAGGGTGGGGAACACCGTGCAGGAGTGTGGTCTGAGAGGAGAGCAATCTCCCAGTGTAGCCATTGCTAGAGATGACACTCAAATCAGAAAGGAGGGAAAATACCCTGGTTTCTCCTCTTTCGTCCCACAGTCTACCGCCAAAGCTTCACGTCAACCAAAGCTATCAGGAAGTGAAGACAGATAGGTGCTTAGGAAGCATCCTTGTCTGTTATACCTAGCAGCGTCCAGGAGGAAGGGAACTTGTCTGAGAGCAAATAGGCCAATGACAAAGCCAGGTTTAAAGGAACAGGAAATGAACAGCTGCCAAGTGCCATAGAGAAAGACTAGAAGTCGGGCGTGGTGGCGCAGGGCTGTAATCCCAGCACTCAGGAGGCTGAGGCAGGAGGATTGTTGTGAGTTCGAGACCAGCCTGAGCTACAAAGTGAGCTTAAGGCCAGCCTGAACTGCATAGTGAGACCCTGTCTCAAAAAGACAAAAAAAAAAAAAAAAAGAGAGAGAGAGAGAAAGACTAGAAATGGCTGCTGTACTTAGCACTGGGGACATAGTTGGTGACCTGGGGAAGTACAGTTTGAATATGGTGCTGCGAGCTAGAGCCTGGGAGCAGTGACTTCAGTGGGTGCTGGGTGTGGTGGTGCACCCCTGTGGTCCCAGTGCTTAGGAGGCCGAGGCAAGCCTATGCCACATAGATGCTGCAAGGCCAGCCTGACCTGCATACCTGAGATCCTGTTTTGTTTTTTTTTTTTTTTTTGTGGAACTGGGAATTGAATTTAGGTCCTTGCACTTGCCAGGGAAGTGCTTATTCTACTAAGCCACCTCCCTGGCCCCTATCTTAAAAAGCAAAACAAAGATTAAGTAAAGAGGAAGATTGAATAAAGAGGAATTGGAAGCAGTGACTGTGACTTTTTTTTTTTCCTGGTTTTTCTGTGAAAGTGAAGGACAGTGGAGGAGGAAACAAGAATTTGAAAAAATAAAAAGAATTTGATAGTAAGATTTTGAAAATGGGAGAAATATGCAGGCATAGGGGTGCATGCCTGTAATACCAGTGCTTGAGAGGCTGAGGCAGTGGGATTGCTGTGAGTATGAAGGCAGCCTGGGCTACATAGTTTGGGAGCCAGCTTGAACTACATAGTGAAGCTCTACCTCAAAACAGGGAGACAGAGAACAGAGAGAACAGCCTATTTGAATGCTAATGAGGAGAGAGCCAAGAGAGAAATAAAAATGAATAATCCAGGAGAGAGAATTACTAGAGTGATGGATTTAAATAATAGGAGTGGGATTGAAGGGAGAGGTCTGGTGCAGAAATGGAACAATAATAGGATTTATAGAATTTGGTCAGCGGTAGAATGTAACTCAGTGGTAGAGTGTTTGCTAGCATGTGTAAAGCTCTGGGTTCCAACACCAGCACACACACACACAAAGACCTAGGGGTTGTGCACTGTACCCTACACAAGAAATTTCCTTCTCCAGCCTCTGGGATACATGTAAATTCAGCCTTTGTTTGGAAGTCTCCACTAACGTTAGACCTTCCTAAAGTAACCATTTCCATTTTAATACTTTTTTTTTTTCCAGAACCAGGGATTGAACTCAGGACCTTGAGCTTGCCAGGCAAGCACTTATTCTACTGAGCCATCTCCCCCCGCAACCCCTCCATTTCCATTTTAATACACACATTATTACAAATGTTTTCTTTTTCAAAACAAGCAGAAACAATCAGTGACTTTTTCTGGACTTGGGTTATAGTTTTAAACCAACCATAGGAGCCATTTTCAGGTCAATTGGAGAAATATAAATATGGGGATTTAGATGAGATGAAACTTTGTATGGTAGAGATTATTAACCAAGAAAAGCAATTTGCAGAATAGTTATGGAGTGAACTCCCTTGCTGTATATCTGTTTGTGTTATTCATACAGGTAGAGGAATGAGGAGGAGTAAAGCAGGGAGAGATCAGGCACATGCTTTTAAGGCAATAAAAGCAATGGTTTCTGGGTAGAAAGAATGTGACACTGAGTTCTAGAAGAGCTTCAGTGCACAGATCTTAAGTTCCTCAGGAGATTCTGGAAAAGATAACTTCTGTTTTCATGAAAATAGGGCAGGTAACATCAAAACTGGCCAGTGATACATGGGTGAGTGTCACAAATGCAAATATAAAAATCCTGAATATGAAAAAAAAAAATCCTGAGTATGGCTGGAAGTCCTAAATGAAATCCAGATGAAATGTTAGAGGTATTTTTGTTCATATCAAGAACAACAGTAGAAGGGCCAGGAAGATGGCTCAGTGGAATAAGCACTTCCCTGGCAAGTGCAAGGGCCTGAGTTCAATCCCTGGTTCCATAAAAAAAAGAACAGTAGAATGCTTGCCATCATTGCTACTATATAGCATTATTCTGGAAGTTCTACCTTACTGAATAAAATAAGAAAGCAAGAGGTATAAATATTTTAAAAATTTTGAAAATTATCATTGTTCTAATTAGGCTTTTGGGAACTTAGGAACAAATACTCAAGTTATCTTAAATGATAGAGACTAATTGTAAAGATACACATGAGAATTAAAAATTAAGATTAGAAGAAAACTTTCATTAAGATAAAAGGGTGTCTATAAAATTATACAGCATGCATACTTAAAAGCCTACTTACACACTTGCCTCTCTATCAGTTTTCTTTTTTTGCAAAACCAGGGATTGAACTCAGGCCCTTTCACTTGCCAGAGAAGTGCTTATTCCACTGAGCCATCTCCCCAGCCCCCAGGCTTGCCTCTCTAAATGAGATAGGGCCCTTTTCATTTCCATTGTCTTTCAAATATAGCCAATTCAGTAAGAGAAGAAAAAGAGACAAAAAGTTCAAAGCCTTGGAAAGGAAGAAATGAAACCATTTTTATTTGTGGAAGACATCATTGTGTATATAAAATAGCCAAGACAATGGAGAACAAAGATTGGAATTAACAAGTGGACTTTGGCAGTTTGCTGGGCATGTAGTCAATATGGAAAATCGATTGTATTTTTGTATATAAGGAGTTGGGAACTTAAAATTTAAAAAGATATTGGACTGGGGATGTATCTCAGTGGTATACTTGCCTAGCATGTACAAGGACCTTGGCTTGATTCCCAGCACCACAATAGAATAGAATAGAATAAAATAAAATAAAATAAAGCATAAAAACATGTAGGGATGAATCCAGGACAACACATTTGGGGCTTTTACATAGAAAACTGTAAAACATGGAGAAAACTTAAATCTTTAAAGAGTCACTTCTTCACATACTTATAGATTCAATCTAGTCTCGGTCCAGATTCCAACAGGTGTGTGTGATTCTGGGGAGAGACTAAGTTAATTTAAGTTTATACACCTTCCCCCCCAAAAAGAAAAGGTTTAAAAATAAGACACTGTTTAAGAACAAGATGAAGGGCTGGGGAGATGGCTCAGTGGAATAAGTGCTTTCCTAACAAGCATAAGGGCCTGAGTTCAATCCCTGATTCCGCCAAAAAAAACAGAACAAAAAAACAAAACAAAACAAACAAAAAACAAACAAACAAACAAAAAAAAGAACAAGATGAAAGAACTTGTCCTACTAGATACTAAAAGTATTTGAAACACCCTGGGGGCCAGCGCGATAGCCCAGCAAACTAAAGAGCCTGCTTAGGCAAGCTTAAACAAACACGAAGGGACCACATTTCAATCTCCAGTACCACATACTGCGCCCATCCCGCCCCCAGGGTAGACTGAGCCTGAGCCAGCCACAAAAGAAAATAATAACTTGTCCTTCTAGATGCTGGAAGTAATTAAAACACTGTGATATTGACCAATAGTAGATAAATAGACTGGGGAAATAGGCCCACATGCAGTTACCAGATATATAGCAGAGGTGCCAGTGGTGTTCAACAGGGAAAGGATTCTTTTTCTAATTTTATTAGTTTGTTTTAGTCTTCTGAGCTATCTGACCAGCCCTCATCTTTTTGATAAAAAGACATTTTAATCAAGACACAAAAGCTCTAACCATAAAGAAAAGATGGATCTATTTGACTAAAGAAGTTTCTGTTCATCAAAGATACCATTAAAGAGGTATACATAAAAAAGTAGGACTTTGAGAGGAATTTTCTTTGTAAGGACTATTAGAAGGTTTCTCTCCCCCGGAAGGAACAGAGGGAACAGATGTCCAAAGTCCATTGTGCCTTCCATTGCAGTGTGTCCAGGGTCAGGCAGTGTGCTCTCTGTATGAATGCTGCAGGCTAATCCTCCATAGCTTGTTCTGCCAACTCAGCCATATTGTGTGTGTGT
>PVKA01047934.1:0-14052 GCA_004027165.1 Ctenomys sociabilis
TCGGGTAGAATTACCATAAAAATCTCCTAAGGTGAGGCAGCCATCAGCAGTGAAAGCTGTATTAGTTTCCGCAAAGGAGGCATTCTTGATAAAGCATATGGAGGAAGCTAAGTCAAAGAGCCCTGTTACTGATGATTCCTCTATAGCTGTTAACTGGGCTGTTGTGTCTGTTTTCCAATTTCTGGCATAAACCACAGGGCTATCTTTGCTAACTGACATTAGTACCGGGGGACTGACTACTCACCCATGTTCTAGTTGATTCGCCAGAGATTTGATCACCTTAAAATCTAAAGGCTCTTGGTAATGATTACTTTGAGCGTCTTGAAAGACAGGAAGGGCCGTGGGGAACTCCACCCCCAGTGCCCGCCACATTTCTGGATTACGGGCATTCCCGGCCCCCCCCTTTTTTTATTCCAGTGTCTCGCTACACATCACGGATTCTTTTTTCGCGGGTGTGGGGGGTGAGCTCAGCCGGCCCTGCGGGGAGGGGCTGGCATGGCATGTGGTGCTAGGGCTTGAACTGCGGTCCCTGGGAGGCGCTCTAGACCGCTGAGCTATCTTGCCAGCCCCCTAAGCATCCCCGGATCAACAGCCAAATTGGTCTCACTCCAGCCCTTAGTGTCCCTTGTTCATGACCCAGGACAGTACCGTGAGACTTCCGGACACCGCGAACCAAGGAGCTACAATATCACACTCTTCAAGAAATTTCTCCAAGGTTCTTTTACTCAACTTGAGCTTTTTTGCATACAGCAGCTCCTTTAGAGCCTAAAAAATTGGGCTTGACGCAGCACCCATTGTTCTGTTTTAATTTCTATTTCGCCACTATATGGCATCCACCAGTTCCTGGTGTCCCTGCCTATTCATGGCAATCCCTGCCTCTTTAGGGCAGTCCCAGCTCTCTTATCCGGAGCTGACCTTCCCAGCCCTCTTATCCGGAGCTGACCCAGCCCTCTTATCTGGAGCTGACCTGTGGTGCATCCATCACCCACCCCTCAATACCGGGGGTGCTTACCCAAGGTGAGTCCTGAGATTCAGAGCCACAGCAAACTGCCTCGCCAGCAAGGAAGATGCAGCAGCCCTTTTCCCTTCCTGGTCCGGCCAAAACACTTCAGAGTCCCCGTACGGGCCACCAGTTGTCGGGCGCCAGTTGTCGGGCGCCAGTTGTCGGGCGCAGAAAGGAAAACTCAGACACACCTTGCCTTCTTTGTAGAAGGGGAGATCTCGCTTTATTGCGGAAGCACAGCAGCTTATATAGTATAGCTAAGCCAATCGTCAGCAGTCACATATTAGCATACAGCCAATCCTGCTCTGTTGCCAGGTAGCCCCCTCATTCTGTCCGGATCGACAGACAGGGCAGGGCCACACTCTACTTCCTGTTATTCCGAACATACCAAGGCGGAACCCACAAGGAGCGCCAAGCTGTTACATTGTTACCCAGGGATCCCGAGCTGCTGCTTGCACCGCTCCCAACAAATCTGTGGATTATAAGTTGTAATAAATAAGTCATATGCACTTTCATTTTCTTATGGAAAGGTCTGCCAACATTTAATGTAGAAATGAAAATGAGTCACTGGAAGATAATGAATTTTAGCGATCCTTATTAAAAGAGATTTAGGCTACTTAATCATATGTTAAAAATACATTTTAGAGTCTGGATGGTCATTCATTACATATGGTGGTACTGCATTATTTTTGAAAAGAAAAGGTAGGATTGGAATGAGATGATAAATATCCCAAAGCAGTGATATAGTAAAGGCTAATATATATATATATATATATATATATCCCCTCCCCTGGTCATACAGCTGCTAGGGCAGAACCGAACTCTTTCTTCCGAAACTTTGTACTATATGCAGGCTAATATTTGAGGAAATTGGTACATAAATAGTGATGACTATTGTTTCAACATTTGAAGAGCACATTGAAGTACAAAATTGGCTATTAGCCTAAAGCTTAAGTACTTTGAAGGAACAGGAAAACAACTGAAGCCAGCAAATTGGCTTCCATTTGGGATCACTGCCCAATGTTCTGACTAAAGTTGCTCATGGTAGCTTCCAAATCTCTGGGGACGTATGGTCCCTGACCTTTGGGAAATAGAGCAAATGGAAGCAGAACAGCTTTATAGAAAATGTCTGGTAGAACTGCACTCAGCAAAACGTTCTGCAAAATCATCACGTAGAACAATGCATACCAAATATTTCATGGAAACTCAAGCCTAACTAAACGAGATGGTTAGAGTGTTTCAGAATATTGAGAACACTGTGTAATCCATTCCAATCACCCATTGGCTGGGTGATTGGAATGGGTGATTGGCTGGGTGATTGGCTGGGTGGGGTTAGCCTATTATGTGACAGGGAATAAGAAGAAACTGACCTGGCTGGGTCAAAAGTCTGGACTTACAAAGAGCCAAAGACAATGTTGAGTGTAGTGAAGAGATGTGAGGCTATACTGGAGAAAGTAAACAGGTATGGGAAAGAGTAATCCCTTACAGCAGGTGCAGTTCAAGGGAAGGTAAATGGCAGGGACCTGTAGCAAGCTTTTTCCTCAGGGTTGGGAGTCTTGATTCTAATGAATAAAATAGTGAATCACTGCTTTACTACCTTAGAAGAAAACAATGGAGTGTGTTTATTTCTGGCTATTGAAGGGCTTACAAACTAGTGTAAATAAAGGCCTTTAGGTAAATAATTCTACTATATTCATGTACCACATGATGATGTCTTTTGTTTTAAAGAGAGTAAAAATTAGAATTAAAACAAAAAATTACAAGTGATACAGATTTTCACTTAGTATTTGAAGTAACACATAGTGTTGTCTTTCAAGCAATTATCCATATTGCTAGTATATGCATGTAAAATTGGAAGAAGAAAGCAAAAAAGAAAGAAATGTATAAGAAATTAATGCAAAAAGGAGAAAAAGTTGAGAAAGGGACGCAAAACAAATTCAAGCATTAACTGCTTCTTTCCATAGACCAGAAGAATTGCAGAGTACGGTTGACCAAAACATCCTTCTTGCATATATAGATATAACTCTTTCCCCCACCCCTCCCCTGCCCTTCTTCTCAACTCAATAACTCCCTGCTTTTGAATAACTTCATTCCCTTTTACCAGTGTCTATTGTGGCCTTCAGATTCTAGTTTTCTCTTTTAGGTTCTCACACTAAGGGGACAATATGATGTTTGCACATGTGGGTCTTCCTTCCTTCCTTCCTTCCTTCCTTCCTTCCTTCCTTCCTTTCTTCCTTTCCTCCTCCTACTTTCCCTTCTTCTTCTTCTGTATTTTTTTAAGGGAAGGTCTACAGGATGTTCAAGGTCTCACTACTAGATCGGACTAATAGTGATCCACCAGTTTACAGCCTCCCAAAGGCTGGGGTTACAGTCATGTGCCACGATGCCCAGTCTCAGTTACCCTCTTAGCACATCCCAGGGGCGGGGTTGGCAATGCAGACCCAGGAGTTGAACTCTGGCTTCTGTACCTAACTCCATAGTTTTAATGTGCTCAGCTATTTGGCCAGCCCCTGATTTTATTTCACTTAACAGTGTATTCTCTAATTGTATCTGTTTACCAACAAAAGTCTCAAATTTATCCCATTTTATGTAATACTCCATTGTGTAAAAATACCATATCTTCTTCATTCATTCTTCAGTTGATGGCATCTGTGTTCTTTCCCAGATTTAGCTATTACAGATTGTGCTGCTATAAACATAGGTAAACATGTAGGGATGGCTTTGTCATCATGAAATTCTTTAGTTGTTCTTTGTTATGGAAGTATTTCACTTCTCCATCAAACTTTAAAGAGAGTTTTTCAGGGTATAATAGTCTGGGATGGAATTTGTTTTCATAGAGGACTTGAAATACGTTGCTCCATGCTCTCCTTGCCTTCATGGTTTGTGTAGAGAAGTCAGCTGTAATTCTGATGGGTTTTCTTTTGAGTGTGATCTGCTTCTTCTCTCTCGTAGCTTTCAGTATATTATTTTTGTGTTGGATTTCTGGGATCTTAACTATTATATGTCTCAGTGTGTTTTTAGTTGGGTTGAAGTTATTTGGCATTCCATTACCTGAATGTTAGATTTTGTCCTCATATTTGGGAAGTTTTCTGCTATTCTTTTTTTTTTTTTTTTTTTTTTTTTTTTTTTTTTTTTTTTTTTTTTTTTTTTTTTTTTTTTTTTTTTTTTTTTTTTTTTTTTTTTTTTTTTTTTTTTTGCCTTTTTGAGACAGGGTCTCACTATGCAATTCAGGCTGGCCTTAAGCTCACATTGTAGCTCAGATTGGTCGCGAACTTACAAAAATCTCCCGAGTGCTGGGATTACAGGCATGGGTCACCATGCCCAGCCCAGTGTTATTACTTCTGCCCATACTCGTTTTTTATCATTTGTATTCACTCCTTCTTTCTCATTGATGCCTATTAATCTCACATTGTTCATCTTGGCATCATCTTGCAGATGATGGATTATTTTTTCCTGCATCCTCATTGTTTTTAGTGATCCAGTCTCACCTTTTCACTACCAGCACCAGTGTCTTCAAGATCTGAAACTCTGTCTCCGCTTTCACTCAAACGGTTTTGTAGACTCGTGATTGAGATTTTTTAGTTCTATATCTCTTTGACTCTACTTCATGTGATCTATTTCTTTCCTGTATTGCTCATTCAAGGAATCCATTATATTTCTAATCTCCTATATTTTTTTATCCATGTCTTCTTTAGAGGTATCTATTAATTCTTTTACTGTAGAATTTTTTCCAAATTGTGTTTCATTCATATATTTCCAGAATTGATTCTGTACTTCAGATGCTATGATTTCAACGATTTCTGAAAGATGTTCAAGAGAGGGACCACAATGACAAGAACTGCATGAAAGAGAATAGAAGGAATCCACTAAATAGGACAATAATTAAACACAGGACAAAAAGAGTAAACAACAGCAGGTAAATAACACGACAATCATAAGTCAATACATTTCAATTATAACCATCAATGTAAATGGACTCAGTTTATCAATTAAGAGAAAGAGACTGGCACAGTGGATTAGAAAACAAAATCCAGCAATATGCTATATACAAGAAGCACATTTAACTCATAAAGACATTGATAGGCTTAAAATCAAAGGGTAGAAAATCATACTACATGCCCAGCACATCAGAAAAAAGCAGGAGTAGCAATTCTGTTCTCATATAGTCTCAACTTCAAACGAAGAATGACCAAATGACACAAAGAAGGCCACTATATATTGGTTAGGGGAAAAATTCAAGAGGAAGATGTAACACACTTAAACATCTGTGCACCAAACACAGGGGCACCCAACTAAGTAAGACAAATCTTAATGGACATGAAAAATCTAATATCTAAGACTACAATCTTAACAGAAGACCTTAACATCCCCTTATCTCAAAAAGTTAGGTCAACCAGACAAAAAATTAGCAAAGAAGTAGCAGATCTGAACCAGAGCTTGGAACAAATGGACATTATGGACATATACAGAGTGTTCCACCCAACCACAGCTGGAGACACATGTTTTCTTCAGGTGCACATGGGTCAACTTCTAAAATAGACCACATACTAGTCCATAGCTCATGCTTAAATGTACACATGGAAACAGAAATTATCCCATGCATATTATCTGACCACAGTGCAATGAAACTGGAAATAAGTGACAAAAGAAACCTGAAAAACCTGCTAAATTCATGGAAATTAAGTAACACCCTACTCAGAAATCAGTGGGTCACAGAAGAAATTAAACAAGAAATTCAACAATATCTACTATTCAATGAAAATTCAACCAATGGGATGTGATGACAGCAGTTCTCAGAGTGAAAGTCATAGCTATGAACTCAAACTTTAGGAAAACAGAACGGGCACAAATAAACACCCTAATTTTCCACCTCTGACATCTAGAAAAGGAAGGGCAAACCAATCCCAGAGTCCAAAGGATGGGAAGAAGTCACAAAGATTAGAGCAGAAACTAATTCAATTGAGATGAAGAAAAGAGTTGAAAGAATCCACAAATCAAAAAGCTGGTTCTTTGAAAGACTAAATAAAATCAATAAGCCCCTAGCTAACCTCATCAAAAAAATGAAAGAAAAAACTCAAATACAAGCAATAAAGAAAGAAAACAATGAAATCACCACAGACCCAGGGGAAATTCAGAAGATTATCAGTAGCTACTTTGAGAATCTTTACAGTCACAGACTAGAACATAGATGCACATATTTCACTGTGGTATGAAGATTTCAGTTCTTCTGGAAAAATACCCAGGAGAAGAATAGCTGACTTGAATGGGATCATCAATCCTAGCTTTTAAATGAATTTGCACACTGATTTCCATAGTGTATATACCAGTCTGCATTCCCACTAACAGTACAGAGTGTTCCTTTTTGTCCATGGCCCCTCCAGCATTTGTTATTGGCTGACTTATTGATGTTAGCCATTATTTCTGTGGAAAGATGGAATCTCAGTGTTAGTTTTCATTTCTCAAATGACAATGATGTTGAACATTTTTCATATATTTACTTGCCATTGGTATTTCTTCTCCTGCAAGTATATATTCGTCTCAGAACTGCAGAACACTTTAGGAGGGTGATCATGTAGGATTAGAATGTAGGTGAAAAAGTCCTATCTTTTTGTGGATGTGAAACTGAGGAAGAGGAAGAGCAAAGGAAACTGCCGGAGAAGAAAAATGAATCCCTAGGAACTGTGCCAATGAAGAGTTTAGCAGAAGTTTTTACAGACTTCTGCAAGTTCCTTAAAAAGCTTAAAAATATAGACTTTGAAAATGAAATGATTTAGTGGGTAGAAAGAGATATTTGTGCTGCATTATCAGATTAAAAGCAAATACATAATTAAAAAGAAATAATTCAAGCAAAACACTAAGAACATATTTTGGAAAATAGTGAGATGTTCTCAAGAATATTCTTGGTAATGTGCCTAAAGCATGTTCTTGAAGAAAGCATTGTCATAAGCGTAGGTGATAGCGCTGTACATGCTACTGCTTCCACAGGGCTTCCAGTGAGGAGGTGTGGAGATGGCATACAGCAGTGCCTTTGAGCCTGATACCTGATCCTGTGTGTGTGTGTGTGTGTGTGTGTGTGTTTGTGTGTGTGTGTGTGTGTGTGTGTGCTTTAACAAAAGAGCTTAAAAATAAAGGACATAGAGAAAATGTCTTTGCACAATGTTTATGTTTCTACCTAGATGTCATTTGAAGAGTCATATATTTAAAACAAAAATTATAATGTAAAAATATCAGTGGAAGCTTATTTCTTACTGTGGAAAGTGAAAATATCATAAAGCCAAATGTGCATTTTATTTTTTATTTATTTGGTACAGGGCGTATAGGGTCTCAGTGCATAGATCAGACTTGTAGTGGTTCTCTTGTTTTTCAGCTTCCCAAGTGCTGGGATTACAGGTATGTTCCACCACGCCCAGTCTCAATCACAATCTCAGTGCGCCTTGTGGGTGGGGCCTGCACAGCACAGATTAAACCCTGGCCACTGCACTCTGCCTAGGCATGCGTTCCAAGTGTGCATTTTAAAAAGTGTAGTTTCTTCCTTCATCACATTCCGACCAGTCTCTCATTGAATTACCTAGAGCAGCTTCTACTTCTGCAAGCTCCATTTATGGCAAGAACCCTAATCATTGTTCCATATTTTATCTTGTATTTTTAATGGATCTTTCCTATATTTAGATGTACAGAAGCTTATTATGTTTTTTATACATTGTTCAATACAGGAAAGTGCTGTACATGTCTGTAGCTTGAGAGCTGTACCATGGAGCTTAGGTGTATAGTGTGGCCTGCATCCTCTAATTTTGTGGGTGGGTATACTCTCTGCAGTGTTACCAGAAGGAAGATATTGCCTAATGATGAATTTCACAGAAAATATTCTGGTCATGTGATCTATAAGTGTGCTATGTTAGTAGCACAGCATCTTGCAGTGGCTTCAGAGGATAGGCTTGACTTTCATTTGGTTTTCAGTTTTGTTACTCTTGGTAATAATGCCATTTACATTCTTTAAACTTCCATTTTCAGTGTCCTGTTCAACATTATTATTGTTATTATTATTATAGTATTATTTGTACTGAGTGTTGAACCAAAAGCCTTTACACTGATCTATGTTCCCAGTAAAAATTTACAAATCTTTATTTTTTATTTTTATCTTTTCTTAATTTTAAGGCATGGCCTCACTAAATTAGCCTGTTCGGTTTGAATTTGAGCTCTTCCTATGTCAGCTCCCTAGACTTCTGGGATTGCAGGCCTATGCAACAACACCATGTTGATTTCTATTTCCTTAGAAGGTATAGATTTTAGTGTTACTACCAGTGTTATTCTTTTGGTCAGTATGTTGAAGATCATTTAATCATCTCTCTCTCTCTCTCATTACTTTAAACTGAGGAAATATTGAAACTGAAATGTAATATGATAATTTGTTTTAATACGAAAAATATTACTTTTGCATGTAGTTCATTGAGAAATTACACATATGGATAAAGTAGAGTTCAACCTGAAAATAGAATAAGCTGATTGTTTAACTTGCTTCCAGATTTCTTAATACAATATGATTCATATTAGAATTCATATTCATTTCCTTAGTAATGTTGGTGACCTTTCCACAAAACACAGTACATTTGTGATTATTTAACTTGGTTTATCATTTTCATCTATAGAAGTAATAAAGCATCTGAACACTTCTTTTTTAATTTTAAAAAAAGCAAGTGGAAAAATAAGAACAGAATTCTCCCAGCAAACTAAAAGTGAAAATATCTACGTGTTGTTGCCCTAGGCTCATCGCAGATCCCTACTGGGAAAATCACTTGTTTTCCTCTTGGCTCATAGAAGTAAACAAATGTTTGTAATTGTTTCTCTTACATAGCTCATATCTCTACTAATTTTCTTCAGTCCTTAAAATTCTAAGATCTTACACATGTCTACTTTCTTGGAAAATATGTTGCGAAATCAGCATTTATTTTATTATGAAATAAAGTCTAAGCTTTCTTTATAAAGTAATATTAAGAAATTCAGAAGCTGATGTATTTATGACTAATACATTTTATCATTTTACCAAGCATGTGAAATCTTTTTGTAAAGTACAATTTTTCTAAATAATTCAATCACCAAAGTGCTGTGACTATTGACTCTTAAGGTGCTGTTTGGCAACAATAGATATTTGTTACAAATTATTTATTTCATCTTGAGTATGAATTTAAGTATAAATATAAATTCTAAAAGTAACATGAAATAATGCAATTATTTAATATGTTGACTTCATCATACTAGCTGCATTAGAGAGACCAAAAGAATTTTTTGACATTGTTTGTAAAAGGCAGTTTTACGATGATTAAATTCTACTAACATATTAGATAATATACACATAAAGGTAGAGTGATTCAGTAATTATGATGTGCCCACAGCAACTATTGAATAAAATACTTTATGGTTCAACTTACATTTATTTTCAAGTAAATTCTTATGCTGTTAGTATTACTATTAAGTATCATAATGTAAGAAAGTATAAATGTCTAGTAAAATGGAGTTATAGATTTCTGTAAGATAAAATCTAAGAGCATTCCAGTGGCATAGATATTTGAATTTTTGGCATATAAGTAAATTTAGATCAATTTCACAGCTGATTTATTGGTTCGCAGTATTATATATCTAGATTAAATTTTTTTGCATATTTAGTGATTTTAAAACTTAGATGCTTATCCTGTAGTGATTAAAATGGATAAATCATGACTTTCAATTTTTCTTATTTCACTAAATTTTTAAACACTCTACTTGCAAATTAACTCATTTTATTAAAATATGTTTTTATATTTACTCAGTGCTATGTTACAGATATATGTAATACCACTGAAAAGTCTTTTTGGAGCTAAAGAAATGTTGTATATAAATTAATAGGAATAACACATTGCTTTCCTCAAGAGCTAACTTCCAGATTAGAAATGTTTTGTTATTGTCATAACATTGTTTAGTTTTCTTTGAAATATTAAATACAAATTCTTGTTGCTTTGGGTTTTCTTCATAGCAGCATTGCTAATTGTTATTCTTTTACATTAATTATCAAAATAAAGTTTTAAGTTTCTTTGAAATATTTAATTATTAACAGTGAATCTGACTTTGTAATATGATGCTAAATAGTGAAAGATTAATGTCTGCCAGAACTTGGAAATCAAAATAAACATGAAGTAGCCTTTTTTACAACATATGCTATGTAGATTAATTTCTCAGTGTTTTAATTGCAAGTCCCTGAGCGCTACCCTAGAGCCTAAGCTTGCCCGCTTTAGACTATTGGGCTATCTTGTAGGTCCTGAGCATTTATTTTTAGATCACGCATTTATTTTATTGCATTGTGGCATGCTTACTTTCGTATTTTAAAAATAAATTCTTTAGAATTGTTTACATAATTTGTAAGAAAGAATGAAGTGATAGCATCTTTCATTAATATTCTGTTTGCACTATGGTGGAATCTATGCCACTCTTAACTGAGAATAAGGAATGCTTCTATCTACATTGAGCCTTGGGTTCTTGGCCTTATATTGCAGAGGGCTATCTCCACCTGAAGCAAATTTATCATCCCTTTGCCTTTCGATGAAACAGAAAACCTACTAATTCACACATGGGAGCATATATCAATAAGGGAACATTTCATGGGGATACTTTTATCTTTTTGCATATGTGTGTAGGGGAATGGCTTAAAATCAAAACTGCTGCTGCTATCAAGAAGAGCTAGATTAATGTTTTTCCTTTTGCATCTAATAGGATGATCCAAAAGATTTCTTTCTCTGACCATCTAGTATTCTAGTTTACTAGGTGAAGGAATAAGGTGCTTTAGAATTTTTGTTTTGAGAAACTTGACAGGTATTGTTAATTCTGCCTTCTCAGGGATCACATGAAGAGTGGCTAATTAGTTAAATGCTATCCAATCAGACAAAAAATACTTTGAGAGGAAAATATACATTTATTCATCAGGTGCACAAAAGCATCTTCACCGTGTTTGAATGTTAAATTTGATAATTAATAGATTGAACATCAATTTTTGTTCCTTAAAAATTTACATTAGAATAATTGCATGAAGTTCTTTTTATTTATTTATTTCATTTATTTTTATTTTATTAAAATACAGTTTCAAGACACCTTAACCATACAAATTCGATGAATTAATACATTGCAAACTGTTTTCATAACGTTTTGGTATTGTACAAGGTGAATACATGATATATTTACAGATATTATTTTAGCAAATATCTCTTATCAGTGAATTAAGAGTGTAGTTGCTTACTTATCTTATTTTTATACCTGAATTATATCAAAAATTCAATAATTATTTACCGAGTGGATGACCATAGTACTAAAAGCCGACATAATATCCTGTCCAACCACCATTAGTGCAGATCTTGCCTCTCATACAATTATGTAGACGCACAGCGTTATCTATCCTAACTGTACTGTCTATACACACACATCATGATTTTTTCTTTCTACAACCTTCCTTTGTCTACACCTGTCAAAAGTGGGCACTCCATTGACATTCAACTAACTTAGGTGCTTGAACTCGACACCACAATCCAACACAGTCCAGCATTCTGCAACCATAGTGAGTTATTCAAAGAAATTGTCGACCATATCCATTTACAGCTAGCCTTTCAAGGTCTTCGAAGACTCAGGACATAGGAGAACCTGTACTGCAACATCATGAAACTCAGGTGAGCTCCAAATTTTCTGAACAAGGAGATTATGGAGCCACAGAGGAAAGAGATTGAAGTTCTAAAGTGTGCCTGGGGAGGGTCACATGAAGAGAAAACTTTCTCTCAAGCTCTCACAGAGAGCAATCTGGTCAAGCATTGGCCGTGACTCATCCACATGGATGACACAGACAATGGAACTACAGAATAATGTATAGGACTACAAGATAAACCCTGAGAGGACTTCAATGACCACATAGGAAATATAAAGTTCTTGTGTTGGTATATAAGTCTGGATCTACCTAGGTCTTAACCATCCAGAAGAAAAGTATAAAAGTATAAAAATGAAGTATACATCGTGAGCCCATGATATTAAGCTGAGTTGCATGAAGTTCTTAATTACCGAAGCTTATTGAACTGGTGTAACTTTCAAAATGGAAGCTGTTTTTGCTAATCATTAATTTAAAAAGTGTAAATTATTGAACATTTCAAAGGAAAAAAAATAACAGATCATGTCTGATGTATACACAAAATTTTTACTTAATGTTCTTGGAGCACTAGGGAGTTGTTAGTCAAATTTAATTGTAAGTTGATTAAAAGTGAAAGTTTATATTGAGTGTAATATCTTATTACTGTTTCACAGATTTTACTGATTAAAGTGAAAGTGTTTTCTTTTAAGCTATACTGATAGCTAGCTTATTATTCCTGTATAGAGCTTATAAATTGGTGTTAACTCCTTGAGAGGACAATCTCTTAAGTGGGATTTTGTGTTCCAACAACAGTATGTCATCTTGATGCAGATTAGCATTCTTAATGAGAACCACCAGAAACAAGTGAATGGCACTTGAAAAAAATAAAAATAATTTTAAAAATAGCCCACACCTGATCCTTCTGTGTAAGTCTAAGAATTGTTGTGGTTGGGATATTTGATAAACCAAGATCCTGAAAAGCAACTACAAAGAGAGAACCTGGTATTCAGCATAGATATATCTTTCAAGAAGTTATGAGTTTGCAAGTACCAGTGATATTGGCTGTCCAGGTTTAGGGAGGTCAGCACAAACCGAGAGATAGCTGTCCTAATTGTCCAAGCTTTCAGTTGATATCACTAAGGCTTGGGAAATAGGTTCGAAGCAGATTTCTAAGTAGCTTCGAGAGTTCCACATCCTTTGTCATTCTCTACCATCAAATGGGAATAGATGGATACCCTGGGATATTTTTCCTGTGATTATGTACTGTTACATGGCCAAGAAAAAGTGATTTTGCACTTGTATTAATTTCCTGTATTAATTGATTTTGAATTATTGTAGGATCTTTTGAGTAAGGTTGATATAATAGAATATACTTTTAAAAGAATGGCTGGACCCTTTCTAGAAAGACATACTGTAGTAGCCTTACAGTAGGAAGTGGCTGTGCATGAGAGGCTGCTAGGAATGGCACGATGAGTCCTCTGCAGACACTGGCAGCAGTCCTCTGCTAAAGGAGGAGAGTAAACAAGACAAAACAAAAGAACAGTAACACAACCAGCTCATCCTTGCAACTGTGAGAAAGTCACCATGGATCACAGGACTTTTCAGGGGAACCTTGAACTCCCCAAAACCGAAGAAAAACAGGCCTTGTATACATGGGGACAAATAGTGGAAAAAAGAAATTAAAAACTACTTTAAAAAACACCAGAATTTGAAGTATGTTAATTCTAGTACTATTTTAAATTTTGAAGAATAGTTTGAAATATGAACTATTGCTATTATATCCTTTAAAATTTTTTTTCAACTTTTGAGTAACAGGATTATAAAAAAAAATGAACCAATATTTAACTAGTTATTTCCTGGTATAATGGTAATCATGTCCTAAAATATGACATCATAATTATTTTCCTAGTGGATGACCATAGTACTAGAAGCCGACATAATATACTGTCCAACCACCATTAGTGCAAATCTTGCCTCTCATAGGATTATGTAGAAGCACAGCATTATCTATCCCAACTATACTGTCTATACACACACATCATGATTTTTTTCTTTCTATACCCCTTCCTTTGTCTACACCTGTCAAAGGTGTTCAGGTATAAAAAATAAGATAAGGGAATCCCCAGACGCAAAAATACACAACAAAATCCTGGCAAATAGAATACAGCAAATCATCAAGAAGATCATACACCACGACCAGGTAGGATTCATCCCAGAGATGCAAGGATGGTTCAATATTCGAAAATCTATAAATGTAATACACTATATTAATAGATTGAAATCTAAAAACCACATGATCATCTCAATTGATGCAGAGAAAGCCTTTGACAAAGTCCAACACTCATTCATGTTCAAGGTCCTACAGAAAATTGGAATAGATGGACTCTATCTTAACTTGATAAAAGCCATCTATGAC
>PVKA01047935.1:0-14014 GCA_004027165.1 Ctenomys sociabilis
TTTTTGTCTTTTTGAGACAGGGTCTCACTGTGCAGTTCAGGCTGGCCTTAAGCTCACTTTGTAGCTCAGGATGGTCTCGAACTCACAACAATCCTCCTGCCTCAGCCTCCCAAGTGCTGGGATTGCAGGCATGCACCACCACGCCTGGCTCCATCTTAGATTCTTGTGAAAGTTTATTTTTCTAACTAAATATTCTAAAATTAAATATATTCAAAGTTGATTTATTTCATCGATATTGAAATTATTTTCTTTTTTTTAAATTTAAAACCTTAAGTTTTAATTATGGAGAAAGAAAGATGAAGCTGCATGTACTGTTTTACATATGACTTAATGAATGTAAAACTTTACAGGTGTGAAATTAATATGTGGTACTGTTCAAAACAGTTTTAAATTATATTTCAAAAACCTCCCCTCAAAAGAAACAAATAGGGACTAGAAGATGGCTCAGTAGAATACGCACTTCCCTGGGAAGCACAAGGGCCTGAGTTCAATCCCTGGCTCCACCAAAAAAAAAGGAAACAGATAAAAGACATGAAGAAGTCATAGGGGTTGGGGAAATGGCTCAGTAGAAAAAGCTGCTTTATGGGAAGCGCAAGGGTCTGAGTTCAACCCTGGTTCTGCCAAAAAAAGAAAAAGGTATAAATGTCTTGTCCCCATGTTCTGCTTCAGGATGAATGTACTAAAAAAATTATTAACTTGAAAGACTAGGGTCAAAATGTTGTCTGTTCTTGTAGTCCTTCCTTTTCTCTGATAGTTTTTTTGTAGTTTTGTATTCTTTTAGCATAACAAGGGATTGAACTCAGTTCCTTGTGCTTGCCAGGGAAAGGACGGTGTCTGGGCAGCACTGTGGCAGTGGGAAAGTCCCCAGGCTTATTTGATTGAGCCATCTCCCCGGCCCTGTATTTTTTGACATTTAAGTTCAATTTTATTTTATTTTATTTCTTTAGATAATTTTATTGAGAAACAATTAGCAGTAAGACAGTTTCAAAAGCAATTAATAGAACACTTTCAATAATTAATGCCTTGCATATTGTTGTCTTAGTGATTATTCACTGTGCAAGATGCAGTAATGATATCCTGTCCATGAACACTATTAAAACAAATCTTTCTATTCATGGAATTAAGACAATGTAGTTGTACATCTATCCTGACTATTTTGAATATATAGATGTAAAATAGTTGTTCATTTGTATCCCATTATTTTACTTAGTTTAATCTGAGAAGGGTACGCTATTGTCATTTAAATATTGTAGTTGTGTGAATTCAATGAAATATGAGAATACAGTCCAGTAGTCTATAACAGTAGAGGATTTCCAAAAGACTGGCAACGTGAGAGCTGTTGACTTGAGCCTTCTACAGCTCAGCATATTAATATGACTTTACTTTTCATATTTTTTAAAATATTTTTCTGGTGGATTGTTAAAACTAAGACAAAGCAAGATGTATATAACAAGAAATGTAACGTTTGTATCTGATAAGGTCAGTCAAATCCTTTTGGGATTTATCCTAAAACCTTGGATCACACTTCATAGTTTATCCAGTCTACTTTTCCTTTGTCAGTGCCACCCATGTAGATGAGGTAAGGCCTTTGCTTGACAAATTTGCTCTCTGAAAGCATGAGAGAATGTTTTCTCTCCGTGTGGCTCTCCTTAGGCACACTCTAATCATCGACCTCTTTCCTCTGTGGTCCTATAATCTCTTTGATCAGAAAATTTGGGACACAGGTTAGTTACATGATGTTATAATACAGTTTCTCCTATGTCCTAAGTCTTCACTGAACTTGAAAGACTAGGGTCAAAATGTTGTCTGTTCTTGTAATCCTTCCTTTTCTCTAATTTTTGGTCTGCAAACTCAGGTTGTTAATGTATCCAGAAAAGAAGCTCATTATTATTGCCGTATAATACAGGCAGTTGAGCTTAACTTCACTATCTGTATGAATATAAAAAAATCTCAGGAATAGCATGGAACAGATATCTTCCATCAAGTATTGATATGTTAAAATTTAAGTCACTACATAATATGAAGAAAAAATATTTAAAAAATAGGAATAAACAATTACATATTTTAGAAAGAAATTTAGAAACCTAAGACAGTCCTGTGACATTCTTTTCCTTGTCTGTTGTTTTCATTTGCTACCCTTTTTCCTTAAGCAATCATTTACTTGAGAGACATTATGACAGTAATTGGTATGTCATGACAAGCAGTACATATTTAGAAAACCAAAATGACAGGCATTCCAATAATGTCCCCACTATTACGCATTGCTGTCTTCAGTGCACTTGCTTAGTTCACAGGTATCAGTATATATGGTTAGTTGGGATGAGAATCCCACCAAGTAACTGCTAGGTTTGAAAACCAACTGAACATTCTCAGGATCATTGCCTTTCCCATTTGTACATATAAATGTATGGTTTTACCCCTGTCATTTTTCCTAGATTTTCATCATGATCTTTCCTTGTCCAATCCTCAAGATCTTGCTTTCCCTTTAAGTGTATTATATCTTTCTGTTTGTATTTCTTCTTTCAAGTTCTTATGCTAGGCAGACTACATGATATTTACGCATATGGGTCTGGTTTACTTATAAGTATATCTTCAAGTGGCTTCCACTTAAATACAAAGGCTTCAAGTTTATCATTCTTTATAGCTGAGTAATACTCCATTGTACAAAAACACATCTTTTTTCATGCATTCCTCAGGTGATGCACAGCTTGTTTCCAGGATTTGGTATTATAGATTGAGCTTCTGTAAATGGGTACACATATATCACTCTGATATGATGTTTTCAATTCCTCTGGAAAAATTCCCAGTAGGGGGATAGATGGTTTGAAGGTTATTTCCAGTCCTAGTTTTTAAAGGAGTCTCAACACTGATTTCAGTAATATTTTCACCAGTTTGCCTTTCCACTAGCAGTGGAGAAGGATTTCTTTTCCCCACAGCCTTTCCAACATTTGTTGTTGGTTCATTTCTTTATGATATTCATTCTTTCTGGGGTGAGATGGTATCTCAGTATTGTTTTAATTTGCATTTTAGAGATGGCTAGTGATGTGGAAAACCTTTTCATATATTTATTCACTTCTTTAATTGTGTCCTCTGAAAGTGTGTGTTCATTTTGGATGCCCAATTCTGTATTTGGTCTTCAGATTCTGAAGCCCTAATGTTTTTTAGTTCTTTATAAATTTTAGAGAGCAGATCTTTTTCTAAGTGCTTAAAGATTTTTTTGAAAGTTGTGGATTTCCTTTTCACTTTGTTGGTAATTTCTTTTGATGTGGAAAAACTTGTCAATAAGAGGAGGTCCCAGCTGTTAATTCTTTCAAGTATTACCCATGTGATTTGATTTGTGTTCAAGAACTGTTTGCCTATCCCTGTCTTCAAGAATTACTTTCCCTTCAAGGAGATTTAGCGTTTCTGTTTTAATGTTTAGATCTTTAATACATTTTGACTTTGGTTCAGTGCAAGATGATAGACCTGGGTCAAGTTTTAGTTTTCGGCATGTAGAGAGCCAGTTTTTCCAGCACCATTTCTTAAAAAGGTTATCTTTCCTCCAGTCTGCATGTATAGCCCCTTTGTTGAAGATAATGTGGCTGGTGTGTTCATAGAGATTTCTGCATCTCATAATCTATTCCATGCATAATCAGGTCTACTTTTTTGCCAGTACCATGCTGATTTTATCAGAGTAGTCTTGTAGTATAATTTCAAGTCAAGAATTGTAATGCCTCCTGCCTTGTCTTTGTTGTCCAGGGTTGCTTTTACTATTCTAGGTATTTTCTGTTTCCAAATAAATTTTAGGAACAATTTCTCTAGGTATGGGAGGTATGTCAGTAGTTAGGTAATAGGGATTGCATTGAATCATAGTACTGTAATTTTCCTTAAAAAGATCTTTGATCTCTTTAGTAAGATAAATTCCAATGTATTTCATTTTCTGCAGTGCTATTGTAAAATGTATTATTTCTCTAATTTCTATCTCAGTGTGTTTGTTGTGCGTGTAGAGGAATTCTATTGACTTTTGGATATTGACTTTGCATACTGATATGCTACTTAATTGGTGTATGAATTCTAGTTGCTTATTGGTGGAATTTTCTGGGTCTTTCAAGTAAAGTATTCTGTCAACTGCAAATAAAGGTAATTTAACTTCTTCCTTACCTATTCTTATTCCTTTTATTTCTCTCTGTGGTCTAACGGCTCTAGCTCATGATTTCAGAACTATATTAAAAAGGTGTGGTGGTAGAGCACATTCTTGTGTTGTACTAGATCTGGGATTAAAAGATTTCAGTTTTCTCCCATGTATAACTATGTTAGCCATTGGGTTGCCATAGATGGCTTTTATCAGATTGAAGTAGAGGCCGATATTTCAATTTTCCGTAGGACTTTGAATATGGATGTGTGCTGGCCTTCGTCAAAGGCCTTTTCTACGTCAGTGGAGATGATCACATAGGTTTTTAGATTTGGCTCTATTGATATACTGTATTGCACTTATAGATTTGTTTATATTGAACCATGCTTGCATCCCTGGAATGAATCCTATCTGGTCATAGTGTATAATCTTCTTGATTATTTGCTATATTCTATTTTCTAGAATTTTATTGAGGATTTTTGCATGTATGTTCATGAGGGAGATTGGCCTGTAGTTCTGTTTTTTAGTTGTCTCTTTCCCTGGTTTTGGAATCAGTATAATACTTATCTCCAAGAATGATTTTGGAAGGATTAATTCCTTTCCAATTTCATATTGGAGAGGTTAAGGAGTATAGGGATGATATCTTCTGTAAATTTCTTATAGAATTAATCTGTGAATCCATCAGGACCTGAATTTTTCTTTGTTGGCAGGTTTTTTACTACATTTCATATTTTACTGGCTGGTATTGGTTTATTGAGAGTTGTTATATCTTCTTGATTCAATTTTGGTAATTTGTTCCTTTCTAGGAATCTGTCCATTTCTTCTGTGTCTTCTATTGTGTGGGAGTAAAGTTTCTCAAAGTAGCTATTGGTAATCTTCTTAATGTCCACTGACTCTGTGGTGATTACACCCTTTAATTCCTTTTTGCTTGCATTTGAGTTCTTTCTTTCCTCTTTTTGATGAGATTAGCTAGAGACCTAAAATTTTTATTTAATCTTTCAAAGAACCAGCTTTCTGATTTGTTAATTCTTAGAACTGTTTTCTTCATCTGGAGTGAATCAAATTTCTGCTCTAATCTTTCTGATTTCTTTCCATCTTTGGGCTAGGTGTTTGGTTTGCTCTTCCTTTTCTAGATATTGGTGTTGCAGCATTAGGGTGTTTATTTGTTCCCATTCTGTTTTCCTACTGTCTAAGTTCACAGCTGAGAACTTCTTTCATTGCATCCCATAAATATTGATAAATAGTGCTTCAAATTTCATTGAAGTCTAGATATTGTTCAATTTCTTGTTTAATTTCATCTGTGACCCATTTGTTGCTGAGTAACGCATTGTTTAATTTCCCTGTATTTAGCAGGATTTTCTGGTTTTGTCATTTATTGCCAGTTTCAGTGTACTGTGGATAGATAATATACATGGAATGACTTCTGTTTTCCTGCATATACTTAAGCATGACCTATGGATTGGTATATGGCCTATTTTAGAAAATGACTCATGTGTAGCTGAGAAAAATGTGTGTTCAACTGTGGTTGGGTGGAACCCTGTATATGTCCACTAAGTCCATTTGTTCCAAGTTCTGGTTCAGTTCTGCTATTCTTTGCTAATGTTTTGTCTGCTTGACCTATGTTTTTAGTGTGAAGGCATGTTAAGTTCTCCTGTTAAGATTATGATACTGGTCATTAAATTTTTTATGGCCATTAAAATTTGTCTTATATGGGTGGGTGCTTCCTCGTTTGGTGTGAACATATTTATGACTATTACCTCTTTCTCTCTAATATTTCCCCTAACCAGTATACAGCATACTTTTTTATTTTGTTTGATCATTCTTGATTTGAAGTTGAGACTGTCTGGGAACACCTGTTTTACTTTTCTGATGTGCTGGGGCATGTAGTATGGTTTTCCATCCTTTGATTTTCAGCCTATAAATTTCTTTGAGTCAAGTGTGTTTCTTCTATGCAGCACATTGTTGCATTCTGCTTCCTAAACCACTGTGCCCATCTATTTCTTTTAATTGGTGAACTGAGTCCATTTACATTGATGGTTATGATTGAGATGTATTGACTTATGTCTGACATGTTATTTACCTACTGTTGTTTACTTCTTTTTGTCCTGTGTTTAATTGTTTGCCCTATTTAGTGGTTTCCTTCTGTTCTCATTCTTGGAGCTCTGATCTTTTTGATCCCTCTCTACAGAATCTTTTAGTATTCTGTTAGGGCTGACTTTGTCATCATCAAATTTTTTGTTGTTCTTGGTCATGGAAGTATTTCACTTCTCCATCAACTTGGGAGTTTTGCAGGGTATAGTAGTCTGGGCTGGAATATTTTCCTTGTGGAGTTGAAATTCACTCCTCCATTTTTTTCTTGCTTTGTAAAGAAAAGTCACTGTTATTCTGATGAGTTTTCCTTTAAATGTGATCTGTTTCTTTTTCTCTAGTGGCTTTCAATATATTTTTCTTCTGCTGGATTTCTATTATATGTCTCCGTGTATTTTTAATTGGGTTGAAGTTGTTTGGTATTCTCTATTCTTTGGTTACCTGAATGTCAACTGTTTCCTCATATTTGGGATGTTCTCTGCTATTACTTCTGCCTATATTCTTTTCATATCATTGTATTGACTCCTTCTTTCTCATTGATGCCTATTAATCTGACTTTGTTCATCTCTGCGTCATCTTGCAGTTGATGAATTATTCTTTCCTGTGTCCTAGTTTTTTTAGGAGATCTTTTCTTACCTTTTCACTTGCTGCAGTGGTGTCTTCAAGATCTGAAACACTATCTTCACTTCACCCAAACATACTTGCAAGCTTGTCATTATGATTTGAAGTTTCCCTATATCTCTTTGACTTTACTTCATGCAACCTATTTATTTCCTGTATTGCTTATTGAAGGAATCTATCATTTTTATAATCTCCTCTATTTTTTATCAATGTCTTCTTTAGAAGCAGTCATTAATTCTTTTACTACAGTGATTATTTCTCATCTGATTTCTTCCATATATTTCTAATTTGATTCTTTACTTCACATGCTATTAATTCAGTGATTTCTTTTTATTTCAGATGTTAATTCTGATATTAGTTCCTCTATATCTTTCTGGTGTTGTTTCTTCACTTCAAACACTAATGATTCAGACATTTCAGCTTTGTGATTCCCAGTTTCTTCTGTGGTAGTCTCCTCTGCACCTGTTCTGGGTGAGCTTGGGGCCTTTTATTGCATTTACTCCTTCTCTTTGTCGTTTTTTATAGCACCCTCCTCTGACCTTTTGTGTAGAGCTTTGGTGCAGTTATAACCTTAGCACCTATGGATATTTGGGTACAGATCTACAAAGTTTGAACTCATCCATTTGTGCCTGGCTTTGATCTGGCTACTGTACTCAGCCTCTTCCTGCTATAGCCCTTGGAAGTGAACCTGTTGTACTCCTCTTGCAAGATATTCTGTTACTGAATTAGCTGGTTGATTCTGGCCCCTAGTCTTTCTGCAAGACTTGGGCTGCAGTGTTTCACCCTAGGCCTGTATTTCAGGCCTGGGCTGGCTCTGCAGAGTCTCAGTGAGTGCACGGGAGCAAGGAAGCTCTCCCACATACTTGCACTGCCTGAATTTGGGCTGGCTCTGAGGAGGTGAATGGGTCCTGAGGGCGCAATAGAAGGTCTCACTCTTGTGGACTGCATGGGCTGGATCCAGAAGAGTGGCAGGGTCTATATTTTATTTTTGAAATAAAATTACAAATGTAAATATTTGAGTAAATTTATGTAACTGCCTCTGCAGGTGGTTAGCAATCGTCATAATCATCATCATTATTACTTTTCAGTTGTATTTTCAAAAGACAGCTTTAAAATACAAACTTAAAAATGTGTTCCTAGCAGTGATTTACAAGGGTAAAATGAATCTTCACAAGCTCTTTATCCTCTCATTATAAAGAAGTGAACCTTACAGATTAACATACAAAGAAGGAACTGCAAGACTATTAGCTGAAAATATTGTTTTTCAGAGAAGTCAGAGGAGAAAGAACATGGGCATATATTTTGCTTTTAAAGTCATGGCTGTATAAATCCTCTTCCTAGCATAATCTCTAGTTTCATAAGAGAAGCCAGCCATTTACAAAACAGCAGTGTTGGATACATAAGACGTTTTGAGGTCGCAATTCATATGTCAGCGACTCACTAGAGGAACTCTACAATACCATTTGAATTTTGTACATGTTTGCACATGTCATCAAACAGCACTTTAACAGGTAAGGTGATGTTTCGTCACTTCATTTCAGGCTTGGCTCATCTTCCCTCAGCTTTAGAAGGAATTGGAGGAAAAGCTTTCCAGAAGTGTCACACTTCAACCGACGCCAATAAACAGAGTTCTTCCAAGTTTCCTTCTGAAATCTCTCTGCCTTTTTGCTTCTTTTACTAAAAACTGTTCAATTTGATGACTTTCCTATATGAAGAGTTTCTGAAGTTCTTCAAGGACCATCTGTACCCCATGTCTCTAACTTTTCCCTGACAAGTTCCAGACGATGGGCACAACCACTGTACCATCCCTTGGATGCTTTGTTTTCTAGAATCTTAAGGAATCAAACATGTCTTTCTTATTCAGAGCCAACCAATTTCATAAACAGATGCGTGGAAGTTTTCTTTGATCCAAAACAATTCCTCAAGTGATATGAAAAGAAGCTAAAGCACTGCTGACTGCATTTTTTTTTAAAGTTATAATGCAAGACAGGCCAAATGGAAGGAAAACGGTAATATGAAGGCAAAGTATTTGTGCAGGGGCACAGAGCTTCCAAAACCAACCTGGGCCTGACCCTTGCAGCAACTCTACATTTTCACAAATCCGAAAGATTTTATTTTTATTAATGTAAGTATATTTCCCATATATAGATATAGATATACATACACAACATATATATATATATATATATATATATATATATATATATATATATATATTTTTTTTTTTTTTTTTTTTTTTTTGGAACCAGGGATCTGAACTCAGTCCCTTGCACTTGCCAGGGAAGCACTTATTCCACTGAGCTATCTCCCCCACATGAGTATATTTAAACCACAACAAGAGCACAACCTCTCTTGTTCTCAGCAACTGCTGACAACTGGTACAACAGCAGAGAAACAGTATGTTCCATAGCATACTATGGGCATCTCCGTGATTTAAAAATTACATATTTCTCTTTGCAGTGATAGAGCCCCTGAACCATCAGACACTGTTCACTGAGAAAATAAAACATTCTGTATGAAAAGCCTATTAAGGCACTTAGTTAATAGATTACCTCTATAACCTCTAGTCTTGTTTGTAAGAAACGTTTTTAAGCCTATGTTTCTAAGATCTATAAACTGATATCCTCATCCCAATTAAAATGAGCAAGACAAATTGATTTTAGCACTCAACAGCATTTTTATGGACTCTCATTTCTTCATCAGCCACTTAGCTATAAATAACCCATGCAAATACCAATTAGATCTTTCTTTGTTTATGCATGTATACATAATGATTATTCAAGTAACGGAGAAGTGTGTTGAATAATTTTCTATATAAAATATGCATATTTAAAGCCATATGGTCGAAAATTTCATTGATCTTTTTGAAGTGAACTATGAGACAATTTAGTATTATGAATTTCTGTACCCATTTTCCTCCTACTGAACCAGAATAGTAAGCTATGAATACTGTAGGAAAAAAAATTAAAATGTTGACTTTGTTATCATTACAAAGTATTATGCATCTATTAAATATAAAAATTACTCTTAAGTGTGAGTATGAACTGAAAAACAACAATTGTGCTTTACAGTGCAATTATTATTATTGTTGTTGTTATTATTATTACTGTTTTAGAGAAGTGTCTACAGGGTGTTCAAGGTTTCACTACTAGATTGGACTCATCATTGGATCTGCCAGCCTCCCAAGAGCTGGGATTACAGGCACGCACCACCATGCTCAGTCTCAATTGCTATCACAGTGTGCCTCGGGGTGGGGACAGCACAGCAGACCCAGGGATTAAGCCCCGGCCCCTGTACTTGTTTGCAGGTACTTTGATCCACTGAGCTATTTGGTCCGCCTTTATAATGCAATAATAATATTAGAAAATTACCTTTGTTTTTGTACTAATTATCTAATTTTACCAAGAGTTTACCTTTGCTCTCCTTGATATCATTTATAGCAAACAAAAATATATGATCATAGTCCAAGAATTGTAACTTGTATTTATTGGTTAAATATCTTTAATTATTTTTGATGTGGAATCATTGCCAGTGTTATCTTTAATATTCTTGATATTTTGTGGTATGCTTTTTAATTTCCACATGCTGAGTACTGCAGTACAAAGTCAGCAGTCCAGGAAAACTAACATGAAAAAGGCCAAGGGTATAATGCAGCATTGTCTTTGTGTCTAGGGAAAAAGAAAATAAGAAGTGTCAACATTTAGAAAGTGGTAGTGTCTATTATTAGAAAGCTCAAAAATCATGAAATAATACTGAGAATGAGAATTCCAAAAAGTAATCTTGAAAAATAAAAGAACGTACCCACAATGACATGTTTTAAGAAATGCTATGCACGACGAGAACAAACTTTACATAAAAGAGCAAGAACAGGCACACTCATTAGCACGTGTCAATGGAACTGTGCCAAAGCGGAGGTGTTCAAGACGATCTGAAGCATGTTTCCCTTTGTTGGATGATGAGGAATGCATACCTTATCAGTATCTTTAATTTTATATTCACTCATTTTAATGAGAAAAAGGATAAAATAGCAATTAACAGTTCAAAATAGGTTAATAGGACAGTTACAATTGTTAATACAATGCATATTGTCGTCTTTGTAGTAGTGATTTAAAGGACAAGGTGCGGACATCATATCTTTTTGAAACACTATTAGTACAAGCCTTTCTTCTCAATGAACTAAGAGAAAGTAGCTCTCTATGTGTCCTATGTTGTACATACACACATATATATTTTTTCACAAAAAAAAGTCTTTGTTTATATCACCCTTTGTTGTTTTGTTTTGTCAGAGATGGGTGTTTCTCTGCAGTTAGAGAAGCTGTACTTGAAGAAGGCTTTAAAGGACCTTTTCATACTTGATGCCAGTGCAAAGATTGTAGATATTTTAATTCAGCAAAATAACCCACTATATCCCAATAGTCCATAATAATAGTGAGTTATCAGCACAACTGGCAATTGTCCAAAGTTGTTGACTTGAGCCTTTTACATCTCAGCATAGTAGTATAGCTTTACTTTTTACACCTTGCGGTTATACTTTTCTACTGGATGATTAAGACCAAGTTAAAATGAGATCTATGTAACTAAAAATGTTACTTTTGTTGTCTGAAAAGGTCAGTCAAATGTCCTCAGGATTTACCTAGCACCTTGTGGATTTTTTGGAATATCTTTTATTTTTCATAGACTCTATGATCACCAACTAACATGAAGATTTGAGTTAATATATTGCCCTGATAGTAAGCCAAATTTGTGCTGGCACATTCACTTCACTTGAATGTTATTCTTTCTTTTTATGATACTTAAAGAAAGTCTTATATTCACAACCCAGAAATGTGATAGTGTCATTACTACCCAATGTGAAGAGAAATTACTTTAAAGGATAGTGTAGCCTATTTATACATTTGCTACTGTCCTCTATTCCATTCCACCAAATACTGCAATGAGTATAATACCATAAATGTAAAAAGAAACATTTAAAAGTGTACTAATAATGGAGCAAACAAATCTGTAGCTCATCAGAATGAGTATTTTTAAATGTTACCATCTTAGCGAGTTTGAGATATTATGAAAGGACCTCATTAACTAGATACTTTACAAACAATACGTCTGTACTAATGCATGTTAGGAAATACATGGGGTAAAATTGGAAAAAGAAAAGATGCAGAGACAAAGTTCAGAGGAAGGATGTGAGCACATACAGGGTCTCCTCCCATTGGAGCCTCGCACACATGTGCAGACCTCCAGCAAGGTCCATGAGGGCACATGGTGTGGGCAGTGGGCCACTTGTTTTATCAGGGCTTAATCATACATGAACCCTCTGCCTTGCATGAGATATCAAAACTACAAGAGGAGGAAGAGGGAGACACTCTTTAGATTGTGGCAATCTTATCAGAATCTATGTTTCCAAATGACACTCAAAGTCCAACATTGCCAATGGGTCTTTTGAAGGACAACCTCAGATTAAGAAGGATAAGGCACGGTGATGACTATTGCTGAACATAGACAAGAAATATAATCTGGAGATGAGAAATGCTGTCTAAGCAGGGCACTCCAACAGGGCATCCTCATCAGGCACTGTGGGTAGTTTTCCAACCATCCAGCCCTAGAATTCCAGTTGGTCTAATTAATTCATTTCAATCATTGCTTTGAAATCAGTTCCATATATGCAATTGGTCTAGGATAAAGTTCAATCACTCTATAGGTATGGATGCCATTTAAAGTATTCTGTGTTAAAAATAAAAGCTGAAGATACTTCCTGGTGTTCCACAGTGCACACTTTGGGAAGTAACCTCTTCAAAAAAGTTTTGATTTAAGTTGCTCAAAACATATCAGAAAGGCAGCATTGGGAATTTTCATCAGGAAGAGAAAAAAGCATTTATGAGTAGTTCTGACAAGATAATTATTGGCTTTTACTTTCTGTGCTTTTCCCTGGTTTTGTTTTATTCTCTGTTGCTTAAAAAAATGTTATATCTCATTCAGCACTCACAACATTTCATTTTCTCCCTGATTCTTAGGAAAACATCAAAAGGACAAAAACATTTGCACAGAAAAGAATTTTAAAGTTTCATAACAAGAGATAGAACAGAATCATGAATGAGTGAAGATAAAACTTTGTGATTTTATAAAACTTTCAAAATGTGTTCATGTAATCCTTTGCCCATTTCTAGATCCGTGACATAAAATGACTGTGTTTGGGGCTTTCTATGGTCGGCATAGGCAGGAATTTTAGTCAGGCCAAGTGTAAGTACTTTATATTTGTGTACTGGAAGCTGTTAAAATTGGAAAATACATATTCTGGATTGAGTTATATTTCTCTAAAGTTATTTGATTTCTGATCTATTAGGCTGTTAACCTTGAATTTGTTTGTATACGCATGTTTTTAGATACTTAGACGCGGAATATCTCTGGAATACTCAAAGTTGGCCCCCATATCAGTAAATTAATTAGACACTAAATTGTCTTTTCAGATCTTTCTAGATATTAAACTTATTTTTATTAACCTAGAACCGGAGCAGAACTGACTCCTTGGGAATCTTCAACCTTCCTAAAAGTTCAACTTCCTTCTATCTCAGTGAAACACATGGAGCAGCTGCTCACGTGTGACCATGTGTTACTAAGTTCTTTGCTCTAGAGGGGCTGGATTTGCTGCTGAGCTGACTGTTCCCTCCCAGTTAAGTTACAAGAGTAGCCTTTCTGTTCAGTGTCTTTTAGTCTCATTGTGAACAGCCCCATTGCACACTTCGGTCACTTGCCTGTGGAAATCTTTTGCTGACTTCTGACGGTGTCCACATGCATGGCTTCTTCTCAGATGCCTCATCTGGTGTAGCACAGCTGTATCAACTCACAGAACTCTGAACTCTGCTCAGCTCATCAAGATTTCCATGCTGTTCCTGCTCTGGAGCTCATTTTATTATTATTGTGGGGCCATTTGCACACAAATATGTGGCACTTAATGTGCTTCTCTTGAGACTTTCCATTCCCAGAGGAATGGCACTGCCATGCAATTTCTGAAATCATTATTGCATCAATCAGTTAAATACCTGACACCAAACTACTAATAACATGAGGGAATTTATTCAGGTTGCTGTTTTAAATGCAGAAAGTACAAGCAGCATGGTTCTTGCTTGCTGACAGCTTCTCTCCCACTGCTTTGCTCATGGCCCAAGTCTGACAGAAGAATGTGCAGGATCATATGGTAGC
>PVKA01047936.1:0-14059 GCA_004027165.1 Ctenomys sociabilis
TTTCCTTTTTGGCAGAACCAGGGATTGAACTCAGACCCTTGTGCTTTCAGGGAAGCACTTATTCTACTGAGCTATCTCCCCAGCCCTCCCAAAGTTTCTGATCAAAGAGATTATGGTGCCACAGAGGAAAGTGATCGATGATGTAGGGTGTGCCTAAGGAGAGTCACATGGAGAGAAAACATTCTCTCAGGCTTTCATAGAGAGCAAATTGGTCAAGCAATGGCCATGACTCATCCACATGGCTGACACTGACAAAGTATCTACAAATTGCAGTACAGAGTTTCAGGGTAAATCCTGAGGGGATTTGACTGACCTTGTCAGAAACAAAAGTTACATTTCTTCCCTGGGAGATGGCTCAGTGAAATAAGTGCTTCCCTGCAAAGCGCAATCCCTGGTTCCGCAAAAAAAAAAAAAAAAGTTACATTTCTTGTTATGTAGGTCTTGCTTTATCTTGGTCTTAACCATCCAGCAGAAAAGTATAAAAATGATGTATAAAAAGTAAAGCCATATTAGTATGCTGAGCTATAAAAGGCCCAAGTCAACAACTTCTGAGATTACCAGTCTTATGGATAACCTACTAGTGTGGACTACTGGACTATATTGGAATATTTTGCTGAAGTCACGCATCTACAATATTTAAATGGCAATGAAATACCCATCTCTGACAAAACTAAACAAAAAAGGGGATACAAATGAAGGCCTATTTTCTATCTGTATATTCAAAATTGTTAGGATAGATATACAGCTATTTTCTCTTAATTCAATGAATAGAAAGATTTGTACTAATAGCGTTTGTGGACAGGATACCATGTCTGCATCTTGTACTACGAATAACCACTAAGAAGACAACAATATGCAATGTATTAGCTATTGAAACTGCCCAGCTGCTCAGTTTTGAAACTGTCTCATTGCTATTTGTTTCTCAATAAAAGCATTTAAAAAAAAAAAAAAAAAAAAAACTGGGTCCTTGTGCTTGCTGAGCTATCTCCCTAGCCCCAGACCACCATGATTTTTTCACCTTCAGGAATTGTAGGCCAAGTAAGGAGTTTGGTTTTTATTCTTACAGTACAGCCATTAAAAGGCTATGAAGAGAGAATGGCAAATCCGGGGCTCTCAGAGGCAATGCCTCGTGAGTTCTGAGGAGATCCGCATGGTTGGACTAGGATATGCAGCAGGAGACAGTGGTGATGAGTGCAGCCCAGAGCCTCTGGGACTCTGTCTCTTATTCCTTGACTTACATTTTATAAGGATTGTTCTGGTGGCTGAAATATAATAGCCTGTGTGGGCAACGGCAAAGGGGGAGCAGGAAAATTAATGAGGAGATTACTGTAACAACCGAGCCAGAGGCTGGGAGGTCACACCAGGATAGCAGCAGTACTGTGAGTGAAAAGTGGACAGCGTCTGAATGTGCTTTGAAAGTAAAGCCATAGACTGGTGGCTACACGGTTGCAGAGGTGAGAGAGAGGAGAGTCGAGGCTGAGGTAGAGTTTAAGGCCTAAGCAACAAGAAAATGGACTTGGTATGTACCGGGAAATAGACGTCTGTACGTGGATCAAGTTTGAGGAGATCATCAGCCAGTTTTGAACCTGTGGAGTATTGAGATGGCTGTCAGACATTTGAGTTCCCATACAGGAAGGAACCGGATAGGGAAAACACTGTTGGATGTAGATGATTGAGTCTGATTAGCATATAGACGTACTTCAAGTCATGAAAATGGGCGAGCTCTTAAAAAAAACTGTAAAGAGAGAGAAGACCAGGACCAATCTAATTCTTCAGTCTAGAAGAAACTATCAGAGGAGACTGAGAGATGCCCAGTAAAGTAGGAGGAAAATCAGGAGAGTCCTGAACCCTAAATGAAGAAAACCTCAAGTCTGTAATACTAAGTAAAATGAAGCAGACACAAAAGGCTGCATGGTTGGGCTGGCAAGATAGCTCAGTGGACTAAGCTCCTGCTTAGGCAAATGCAGGGACCGGGGTTTGATCCCTGGTCCTGCATGCTGAGCTGGCCCCATTCCTGGACGTGCTGAGCCAGCCACTGAGACCAGGCCTGGTGGCGCACACCTGCAATCCCAGTGCTGTGGAGGCTGAAAACAGGATGATAATTATAAGCCCAAGCTGCATAGTGAGACCCTGTACCAAATACAGTAAAAACAAACAAGTTGCATAGTTTTTCTTATATGAGATACCAAAGTATAAATAATTCAAAGTGCAAAATAAAAGAAAGATGATAAGAAATAGGCAGATAAACTTTGTAGAGACAGGAAGGGGAACTGGGGAAGGGGAGACACGGAAGGGAGGGAGGGAAAATAAAAAGGATCATGAGGCAATATAGTCCAGTATGATGAATACACTCATTATGTATTGCAAACATATAGTAATAAAGAAATAAAAATAATAACTGCTGGCAAGAGAAAATGTCTCCAGGACAGTGAAGCAATCAAGGTGTGAGGTAAGATTAGTGCTAGAAACTGACTGTAGGGCTCTTTGTCATCGCAGAGAGTGGTAACTTTAACAAAAGCAACCTGGGTTGTGCGGTGGGGTTGTTAGCAGGTGTGGAGGGGCTAAGGGGTCGCTTCAAGGCTCCTGTGCTGTCCAGAGAGTTGCACAAGACAGGTAGAAGAGAAAATATTTTAACACTTCGGTTTTCCAGAGTTAGGGTGATAGCTTGGTGGACTAAGTGCCTGCCTGGCAAGTGCAAGGACCCGGGTTTGATTCCCGGTACCAGCACTGGTACTCTGGATGCCCCAAATTGAGTGTGGTGGCTCACACCTGTAATCCCAGCGCTGGGAAGGCTGAGACAAGAGGATCACTATGAATCTGAGCTGCAAAGCAAGACCTTGTACCAAGTAAATAAATAAAGAAGAAATTTTTTAAGAATTATATTTTGCAAGACTTATATACCAACACATGTACTTTATATTTCTTATGTGGTCAGTGAAGTCCCCTCAGGGTTTATCTTGTAATCCTGTACCTTATTCTGTAGATCCTTTGTCCTGCGTTGTCCATGTGGATGAGTCACGGCCAAGGCTTGACTAGTTTGCTCTCTGTGAGAGCCTAAGAGGAAGTTTTCTCTCCATGTGACTCTCCCCAGGCCCACTATAGAACTTTGATCTCTTTCCTCTGTGGCTCCATAATCTCCTTGTTCAGAAAATGTGGGGCTCAACTGAGTTTCATGATATTACAGTACAGGTTCTCCTATGTCCTGAGTCTTTGCTGACCTTGAAAGGCTAGGGTCAAAATGTTGGCTGGCCTTGTGGCTCTTCTATTTCTCCAACTTTGATCTGTGAGCTTAGGTTGTTAACCATCCAGAAGAAAAGCTGATTAGTATCCTGCAGCATGTGCCATTCATTTTGCCTTATCTGACTCAGTTGATTTTAGTTGTTGTACGTTTCCTTTTGTATTTCTGCTTTTTGCTTCTTATACTAGGGAGACTATATGATATCTGTACATGTTTGTCTGGTTTATTTCACTTATGAGTATATGTTCAAGTGGCATCCACTTCAGTATAAATGCTTCAAACTTATCATTCTTAATAGCTGAGTAATGCTCCATTATATAGAAATACCACATCTTTTTCAACCATTCCTCATGTGATGGACATCTTGGTTGTTTCCAAGATTTTGCTATCACACACTGAGCTGCTATAAACTAGGTCTTAACCATCTAGTAGAAAACTATAAAAATGAAGTATACATCGCAGGGCCATAATATTAAATTGAGCTGTAAGTGGCTATGGTCGACAACTTATTTGAATGACTCACTATTGTTGTAGAATGCTGGACTGTGTTGGATTGTGTTGTTGAGTTCAATCACCTAAGTTAGTTGAATGACAATGGAGTCCCCACCTTTGACAGGTGTAGACAAAGGAAGGGGTATAGAAAGAAAAAATCATGATGTGTGTGTATAGACTATACAGTTGGGATAGATAATGCTGTGCTTCTACATAATCGTATGAGAGGCAAAATCTGCACTAATGGTGGTTGGACAGGATATTATGTTGGCTTCTAGTACTATGGTCATCCACTAGGAAAATAATTATTGAATTTTTGATATAATTCAGCTATAAAAAATAAGATAAGTAAACAGCTACACTCTTAATTTACTGATAAGAGAGATCTGCTATAATAATGTCTGTAAGTATAATACCATGTATGCACCTTGTACGATACCAAAACATTATGAAAACAGTTTGCAATGTATTAATTTATCGAATCTGTGTTGTTAAGATGTCTTAAAACTGTCTGATTGATATTTGTACTTCAATAAAATAAAAAATAAATTAAAAAGAAAAAAAAAGAATTATGTTTTGCAGAGATAAAAGCCTGAACATTAGGGTTTTCACACCACCTTTCGTGCCTTTTGTAGAAAGGCTCGAAGTGAAAACTAAATTCATAATTTAGACCGCCATTCTGTACCCATTTCTCAACACTTCCTAGTTCAGAAGGACACAGCCTAATTGTGACGCTCTGGGTTCCGCAGTGGTTTCCCCGGAATTCCCCACACTACGGCTCACTGACTCCCTGGAGAGCAGGGCGGTTCCCCTGTCCCAGGCCAAGAGCTCAGCCAGCACCCTCAGAAACAGAAAATTCCCAGGAGATCAGGATGGAGCCCTTCAGGGGCCCCCAGCCCCCGAGAAACAGCATCTCTTTGTTTTATCCCAGCGATGCTTTGGTGCTGTGTTTAAGGGAGTGGAAGTAAAAAAAAATTTAAAATTTTTAGCATTTAAGAGAAGAAAAAAACTTTATTTTAATTTTCTTAAAGAGAAAATTATATTATTAGGGAAATAAATACCGAAGAGGGCTCAGATGGGTTGCCTGCAAAAAACTTTAAACAGTTCAAAGTGCAAGTTGCACTCTCAGATGATCGAATTAAACTTTACCTAGGGTTCCTCTGTTCCGTTCAGGCCTTCAGGCATATTTCTACATTACCTGAATTTCTGCTTCCAGGATGCTACTTTTCTCAAAATGATTAGAACAAAAAAGCTGCGTGGGCTCTCTGGCAGTGGCCAACCGTACAGCCATGGAGGACACGTGGACGGCAGGGCCCATGTGGTGCCTCCACCCTGGGCCTCGCACACTTGCAGCCTCCACACAAACCCATCCAGGTGGAGAGCATGGCCATGGGGAAAAGAAGCAGGGAGGCAAAGCCTGGGGCACCAATGTCCTGGGGGCCTCCGGCTGGGCATTTCTAAGGACACACTGGAGGGGCCATTGTGGGGGGCAGACCGGTGGGCTCAGCAGGACCAACTGCAGTGCTGTGGGAGGGCCAGGCCCTCCCTGCGGCAAGCTATGGCTGGGGGTTTGCTGCTTTGGATCCAGCACAGTTCAGGCAGTGGTGTGGCCAGGGTATGTGGGTTCCATGCTGGTTGCTTGGACTCCTGTGGCCTGCCTGAAGGAGGGGGTGAGAGCACAAAGCTGCAGACTCACGGCCACAGCTGGCCAACAGCTGCGGTCAAGGGGCCAAGTGCTGGCAAGTGCAGTCTGCTCCAGGCGGGGGTCCCAGGCTTCTGCTAATTTCCCTTACCTCCTGGCTTGCTGGCCATGAACTGTCAGCAGACAGCGAGGTGTCCAGGGTCCCCTCCCGGTTCTTGTCCTGTTCTAAGAATTGGACAAGTGAAACATGTAGCAAGGTTTTACATTTATTAAAAGTATTACAGGTGGGCCAGTGAGATAGCTCAGAGGTCTAAAGCGTCTGCTTAGGCAAGCTTAGGTAAAGTGCAGGGACCACAGTTCCATCCCCAACCCCGGATGCCACTGAGTCAGTCACACACACACACACACACACACACACACACACACACACACATGCACGCGCACACGCACGCACACATGCACGCACATATGCACACGTATTACAGGTAAGATAAAAGGGCAAGAGGTGCTCCAAAAAGGAGTACTCTGCAGCTTGAGTGTTGGCTAGTCAAAGTGGGAAAGGCAGCTGGACGTAGTGGTACACACCTGTAATCTCAGCACTCAAGAGGCTGAGGCCAAGGATCCTGTGAACTCAAGGCCAGCCTGGGCTACACAGTGAGCTCAAGGCCAGCCTGAACTAGACATCAGAAGAACTACACAGCAAACTCTGCCTCAAAAGAAACATCACCATAAAGAAAAGAAAAAAAGTAGGAAAGGAAGTTTTCCTGCAGAGCTTAGGGCAGCCTAGGGAAGGGCTCGTAGCAGCCGGGAGCTTAAAGGCTGCTGCCTTCTGTATCCCTCATTCTGACGTCAGATCAAGGCCGCCTTGTCAAGAACCCACCCACACTTGTGCCAGAAGAACTGGAGAGAGCACCGTCTGACTGGCCGTATGTCCTGGATCTCCGTGATTCACAGGTGTCTGCGCCTGGCAAGTCACATTCCCTTGCCTGGCTGCTGTAATCAGAATCTCGTGCCTCAGGATCAAAACCCTGGTAAGGATAGGATGAAAGGGAATTGAAGGAGAATAGTAGAAAGCAAATATAGCTAACTCTTGAAGTATTTATTTATTAAGGATTTTTTGTTTATTTGAGACAGGGTCTCATTATGTAGTTTAAGATGGCCTTGCACTTACTATGTAGCCCAGACTGGCCTTGAACTCTGGAAATTCTCCTGGCTCAACCTCCTGAGATAATTCTTGAGTTTAATGCTAAAGGACAGAAGTGTAAAAGAAAGCTATTGCATGCTTTTGGGCTAGGGAAAAATGCCACCATAGAGGTAATGGAATTTATGCAGAAAAGGAGAGACTGGCCTTGAACAGAGAGCACAGTGGAGAGCTATCAGGAGGGAGTACGGTATCCATGGGAACACATGCTTGTTGGGGAGGAGATATGACGGAGGGGATCTGGATGCTCCTATTTTCCAGTGAAATAGTGGGTAGAGGAGGGGCTGGGAGTTAGAGAGCAAATTCATCATGATTGGACCAGGACAACGTCATATATTTCGTGGGCAACACTAGTGTTATATGTGACGGTGTTTTTGCTCTGTTCATTCTTTTCAGCAGCATGAGTGCAGGTTCAGAGGAGGCAGAGTCAGCTTTTTCTCCAAGTGAGAATGTGCAAGCAGAGAGCGTGAGAGACATGATTATAATGGATCAAGGAATTCACACTGGGTTAAAGATAGCAGTGAGAGCGTGAATGAGAGTAAGCAAGAGCTTAAGTTGCGGGATTGATGGATTTTTAGATCTGGAGCATAGAAAGAATTTGGATTTGAAATACATGGCAGGGGCCAGCCAGAGAGCTCAGAGGACCAAAGTGCCTGCTTGGGCAGAACACAGCCACCTGGGTTCAATCCCTGGTGTGCTGGGAAAATGATTAAGACTGGGTGTGGTGGTGTGCGCCTGTAATCACTACGAGTCTGATCTGTGCAGTGAGATCCTGTAGACCCTGTACTAAATACATTTGTTAAAAAAAAAAAAAATAGTGAAATACATGGCAGGCAGAATAATAGCCCATACAGAGGTCTGTGAATACAGTAGGTTACATGACAAAAGGGAATTAAAGTTGCAAATGAATTTAAGGTTGCTCGATAGGAACCTCAGGTCCACTGTACTCACAGCATTATTAAGAATAAAGAGGGTGGTAGGAGAAGGGCTTCAGAGGCAGATATGACAACCTGAGGCCAGAGTGCATGATGTTAGAAGGACCCAATTTGCCTTTGCTAGCTTTGAAGAAAAGAGTAGTTGTGAGTTACGGAATGCAGATAACTATCCAAGCTGGAAATGACTGGATAGTTCCTTTCTGTAGCCTAACTCCTACAGAAAGGAACACGGCCCTTCTAACGTTGTTTTTAGCCTTGTGAGACCCAGGTCATACTTGAAAGATGTATAACTATAAGAATAATTCGTAGGACTGGTCAAATAGCTCAGCAGATTAAAACACCTACAAGCAGGCCCAGGGGCCCCGGGGGCTCGATCCCTAGGCCTGACGTTCCAGCCCCGTCCCCAGGGCACACTGAGAAGCCAATTGAGACTGGGCGTGGTGGCACGCGCCTGTAAACCCAATTCTTGGGAGGCTGTAAACAGGCGGATCACTACTAGTCCGATCTAGTAGTGAGACCCTGAACACCCTGTAGACCCCTCCCTAAAATACAATAATAACAGTAGTAATAATAATAATAATAATAAATTTGTGCTGTTTAAGCTACTGAGTTTGTGCTAATTGACTGTGACAGCAAGAGAACACTAGTGCAGGATATTAGATGCTAGAAATTCGGATTCTGGACCTGAGATGAGAAATGATTTGGAGTGAGTTTTGGTGGTTGTGTACAAATCTGGGACAAGGTAGTCACCCGTTGGCTGGACTCATAGACTAGACCAGTGGTGCCAAACCTATTGCACATGTGTCACAGTGAACTGTCTGTTATCACTGAAGACTCTTCAATGTCACCATCACCAAACTAAACATCGAAAACCAAAGTTTTGCTGGGCTTTTTGTTTGTGGGTCAAAGAGATGTGGAAAATTATGGATGTGCTGGAGGTTTTGTTTGTATTTTTCTGTGGCAGGCATATACAACAGAAATTGTGTCCCTCTCCTTTCAGCTGGTTTTTATTAGTATTTACTGCTTTCTGGTAGAAACCGTGCCGCTCAGAATTGAATTAGGGGGAGATCTGGTCTACATTAAAGCTGTGATAAATGAGCGCTGTTTACATTTCCTCACACCCGCCCTTCTCCATGTACGCATCAAATTAGTCGAAATGAAATGCAAAATGAAACTAGGAAGGATTCTGTTCTTCATTAACGTGTAATTATAAAATGCTGGGGTTCCCCTGCTGGGTGGAGAAATAAAGCCCATCACAGAGAAGGCAACGTTAGAGGGTGGGAGATTCTTCCTGGGTCTCAACTGTGGGTGAGATATAATTCTCACATTTTTACCAAGAGCTGAATGAAAATGAGGACGTAGAGAGGATCTTTCTGTCCTTGTGGAACCATCAGAGCATGTCTACACTCTTTGGAAACCCTTGCTCTGGCTTTTTAAAAAATTAATAAACCAAGCAGCCTACTAAGTGACTTCAAAGCCAGCTTTTCTTCCCGAGTTTTAGACCACTCAGCCTTCTGCATCCACGTATTACTGATGCTTCGATGTAGCAGTGATGCTGAAGGTGTCTTCATGTACTTCAACCTATTTTAAGGATCTGACGGTCTCAGCGGTGGCAGGGGAGGAGCACAGCGTCTTGGCTGGCCCTGGGATCAGCAAAATGTGGATGTCTTGGGGTCGGAGAAGTGGTGCTCGCTGAATATGCTCATCTGTATCATTGGAGCTGGGCATAAGGGTACACCCCTGTAATCCCAGCACTTGGGGAGTTTGCAAGGGCAAATTGGCATCTTAGTGAAACCTTCTCCCAAAATAAAACATGCACACACACACACGCACACACACACACACACACGCACGCACACGCCCCTCAGGATGTAATTCATTGCAAAGAACCTGGGTTCAGTTCCCAGTACTCGAAGAACAAAACAAAACGAAAATCTGTTTAGAGGGAATGGTGAAGTTCAATGAACTGCACAGAGTTACATGAGGACTTCGTGGGATTTGATAGGACGCTTGCAAATTGCCTGGGACAGGGCTCAGGCAAGGGTTATTATGATGATCTCTGCTGCTGGTGGCCATGAAATGTGCAAAAGACAAAACAGTGCCCATCACCCCAGTCTCTTTCCCTGATCCTGGTTATCTTGGGTTCAATATAAAACTTTTATGTGGTTTAAAATTTGATTTTCATCACAGGGACCAGGGGCTCGATCCCTAGGCCTGATGTGCTGAGACAGCAACTGAGACGGGGTGTGGTGGTACGTACCTGGAATCCCAGCTCTTGGGAGGCTGTAAACAGATGGCTCACTATGAGTCCAGTCTAGTAGTGAGACCCTGAACACCCTGTAGACCCTTCCCTAAAATACAGAAAATACATAAAATAAAATTTGAATTTCATAAGCCATTTCTTTCTACAATACTTTCCCAAATTTTAGAAAAGGAGGAAATATTAACTGCCTCTGAGCTATCTCCCTGGCCCCTAATTAGTTTTCTTATTAATTCATAGAATAACAAATGAGATATTTGCAAGGACATTTTGTTCAAAAGATGCGATTTTTCTCAAAGAGATTATAAGTGTTCCTTAAGGACAGAGCTGTCCTCTCCAATATTCTAGCCACCAGCCACATATAGCTATTTAAATTTAAACCAGTTAAAATTAAATAAAAGAATCCATTCCCTGCTAGCCACACACGGCTAGTGGATGCCACACCGGCCAGTTAAGGCAGAGCATCTCCATTGCCAATCTCCTAAGCTCATATTCAGTGGCTTAAACTGGAGCTCAATAAACATACGATAGAAATTAAAAGAGATGGGGCACAATATTGAAAGGTGAGGTAGAAAAGTAAGGAAGAACAATTGTATTGATGTCATAAATCTGTGAAGAGCTAATCCTGCATTTTGCTATAATCCAGTCAGAAACACTGAATAAAAGTTCCCACAAACTATCTGGTGTGGGAAGGAAATCTCAATACATACTGGTAAGCCATTGAAATTTGTACCTATATACAGCCTTTCTCCTGAAAGGAATCTATTCACTTAACAAATATTTACTGAGGGCCTCCCCTAGGACCGGGTGAAGGAATGAATGTGGGTATATGGGGATGCGTGTTCCAGGACTGGGAGGAAAATAGATTGGAATAAGCAGGATCATGGAAGTGGAAGATGGAGAGGCAGGAAGATTAAATCATGGCATAGTTTACAAGGAGAGAGTTGAACAAGTCTTGAGGAATGGGAAAATTGTTGACATGACTCCCTAGCGGAAAAGTGTCCCCAGGAACACAGGTCTGCAAGATAGTGTATATCTGACACAGTCAAGGGACAGCAAAGGACAATGTGGCTGTGCAGAATGATCAAGGGGGAGACAGAAGTGTGAGGTGCTAGAGGTAAGGGGGGAGAAGAGCAGGTCCTGTCTACATTTATAGCTATTAAGCTCTTTGGGTTTCAGTTGGTGTGTAGCTGGAAGTTGTCAGGTTTTTGTTTTTTTTCTCTGCAACACAAACTGATTTAATTTAGGTTAAAAAAGATTCTTCTGGACCCTGATTTGAGAGGACGGTGGCTTGGACCAGGATGGTAGCAGATGTGGGAAAAAAGAAATAACTTTTTTTCATCCATGGCTGAGGCCTCTATAACCAAAGACAGACTCACAAGAGAATAGCATATGAATTTATTTAATGTAAGCTTTATATAATACAAGACCCTTCAGAAGTAAAGGAAGACTCAAGGAGTATGTAAACTCTCTTTTATGATTGAATTTGGTGAAAAGTGGCCAGTCCTGGAGAAATACAGCTGGAAGACAAAGGGTCTTTATCTAATGGCAATACACTGAGAGAAATTATAAGGCCTGTTCAGATTCTTCTGTGGGCCTCTGTCTTCATGGATGCTATGATTGAAATAATAGTGTTTCCACCAAAATTCATGTTGAAACTTCATCCCCAATGCAGCAATATTAGAAAGTGAGATCTTTCGAGGCTTTTTCCTCATTGATGGGGGTCTTAGCCACTCTCTCTTGTTGAGACAAAATCCCCAGCACCTGCAACATAAAGGAGGCAATTATTTGGGCTTATGGTTTCATTGGGTTCATTCCATGGTCCACTGGTTCCAAGGCAGGAATGCCATGGTGGAAGAGTCCATGGAGGAGAGCCATTAAGTCAGTGGTACAGAGGAAGACACCATCCAGGTCACAGCCACACCAGGCCCCACCTCCTAGCTGTAAGTTTACCTGTGAACTAATTGATGAATGTACCCATTGATGATAAAGCACCCCATGATTCAATCACCCTCCAAACTCATGAAGCTTGGGGTGGGGGGGCATTTTTTATTCAAACCATAACAGATATGATTAGTCTCTTTGAAAAGGCTACTGAGAACTTGCTAGATTCCTATCTGTCACGCCATGCCTTTCACCCTGTACAGATGTCACCATAAGATGACGTCATCCATGGAATAGCCTCTACAAGACATTGTACCTGCTAGTGCTTGGACCTTGCATTTCTCAGCCCTCCGAACTATGAGAAATAAGATTTTTTTTTAATAAAATAAGAAGAGATTGAAACAAGAGGTAAAGGTATTTCTTTCCTCCTGTTATTGGAAGAGCACATCCTAAATGAGGTTCTTATAGCCTAGTTTAGGGTAGAAGAGTGACAGAGATTAGAGAGTGGCCTTCCTAGATTTTATTACTTGCTTTAAAGAAGGAGAGTGTGTGAAGACGAGCCTGCTGTTTCTTTTGCTTTCTCAAATACCAAGGTGCCACATTTTGAGGTCCTGAACCTAGCCACAAAAAAGTTGGTGAGAAGTATTTGAATGCTTGATATATGTTATTTTATTTATTTATTTTTATATTTGGTACAGGGTCTACAGGGTGTTCAGGGTCCCTCTACATAGATCGGACTGGCAGTGATCCTCCTGTTTCAGCCTCCCAAGTGGTGGGATTACAGGCGTGTGCCACCACTCTCAGTCTTGCTTAATATATTTTAAGGTAAAGCCAACAAGATGTGCGACAGATTGGATGCATCGTGTGAGAAAATGACAGAATCTAAATGACTAAAATTTTTGGGCTATAGCACCTTCAAGAATAGAGCTATTTTCAGTTAAGTAACAGAAAACTGGACTCGAAGAAAGATTTTTCTTTTGAGGGGAGATGGATATAAAATTTAGCCTTACACATGTTGTGTGTGAGATGACTCCAAATGGAGATTTGCTAGATGACTAGATGCAAGAATATGGAGTTACTCCTTAAAGCAAATATTTAGAATATAATAATGTAAAATTAACAGATTAATAATTTACTTCTTTTTTTTTTTTTTTTTTTTTGTAGAACCAGGGATTGAACTCAGGCCCTTGCACTTGCCAGGGAAGCACTTATTCCACTGAGCCATCTCCCTGGCCCTTAGACTTATAATTTAAAACAACTCTATAAGTAGATACATCAACTGACATACTAAATTATCAATATTATGGAAATACAATATGCCTATGAGTCTGGTCATTTTCTCAAAATGTCTACAATTTGCTTGAGAACAAGCAGAAATATATATTTTGTCTTTTTTGAGCCAGGGTCTCATTATGTAGTTGAGGCTGGCCTTGAGCTCCCTATGTAGCCCACTCCAGTCTCAAACTTGCAATGACCCTCATGCCTCAGCCTCCTGACTGCTGGGATTATAGGTGTGCACTATTACTCCTAGCCTCAAGTAGAAATATTGATACAGAATTATGGACCCTGTTTTCTGTGAATCTTGAATTTCTTAAAGATCTGATGAGAGCAATGTGTTGCAGCTTAGAAAATAGGAATATGGATACAATCAAAATATGTCCTTTGCATATATGAAAATACCATATCAAAACCTACAAAACTAATAGGCACTAAAAAATATCAAAGCAACAACAATAAAAAGAATACCCCAAAGTATGGAACTTTCACATACTGAATTAAAGCAGGGGTCTTCAGGTCTTCTTGAGCTCCCCTACCCTGTTTCTTAAGCTCTCTTTCCTGAACTGTAGGAAGAAGTTTTCTCTGAAGTTCTTCTGTCTACATAAGGAGTAGATCTTCCAGAAGACTAATCCACAAAAGGGTTAGAAGTTGTGCCACACCAGACCCCAGGCAAACTGTTCCAAAGTGTTGTCTGTTCTTCCAGCCCACTCTGTTCCCCTTTAAATCTTTCGCCCTTCCCCCATAAAATTGCCTCCTCCCTGCACCTTCTTCCCCCCATGAAGAAATATTTAAGCCACAGCCATCTTTGAGATTCAGACTTTCTATGACTCCTGTGTGTTTGCCCCTTATTGAGTTTGTATGCTTTCTCCTCCAATGAGTCTATTGTGCGTTTGTTTCAGCGGAGACTCAGTATCAAACCTTTAGAGGGTGGATGAGAAGTCTCTTTAGCCCATAAGGATGTATACATGCTGTGATATCTCTGTCTGCCCTGAGCAGTGCAGCCACAGATCCCACTTGCCAGCGGAGTTTGAGCTGTTCCTACTCCAATTTGACGCGTGCTGTATCTATGAAATTCACATCGGAGTCCAGAGATTTCACATGAAAGAAAAATGAATGTAAAACAGCTCAC
>PVKA01047937.1:0-14057 GCA_004027165.1 Ctenomys sociabilis
TCTCTCTCTCTCTCTCTCTCTCTCTCTCTCTCTCTCTCTCTCTCTCTCTCTCTCTCTCTCTCTCTCTCCTAGGGGATTGAACTTGGGACCTTGCACTCACCAAGCAGGTGCTTACTCTGTGAGCTACATCCCTGGCCCCTGAATCCCTTCTTCCTTTTGTTACTCATCCATCTTACTCTACAGCGGTTTCCACAGCATCCTGCACCACAACAACCCTTGCCTCCGGCTCGAACAGCTGCAATTCCAGGACACAGTACCTGTGGGATGAGAGTCAGCGTGACAGTGGGTCTCCCTGGATCCTCCAGACCTTCCTTGTAGGCTTCATGGCTTAACTTCTCCAGGAAGCTGCCCATAATTCCCACAGCCCTTTGCACCATAGGAAGATCTCATCTTTACCTCTTCCAGAGCACTACTGGGATTATCTTATTTATGTGCTTTCCTTATCTGTCTACATTGCAGCTTCTTGGAGGATTCTATGTATTTCCCACCAATCTTCACATACAGTAGATAGCCAGCTGAATATGGGTCAGGAGGCTTGGGCTGAAAGCCAATTGTACACTACTTCCCACTCCATGCATTGACTGGTTTCTCTGGGTCTCAGTTTGGTCCTCTGTAAAACGAATTTGTAAGACCTACCTACCTCCCAGGGCTATTCTCCAGATTTGAAGAGATGGCAATGTCCAGACTAGCTCAGAGTAAATTCACCACCACGTGAGTGTCTTTAGGAGAGAGAAGGGCAGTGCTTTCAGAGGATCTGGTGAGCTGGGTTTATGGCAGATTGTGCATGAGTAGTTTGTAGATGCAGTAATGTGAACTGTAGGATTTCCCAAAATCTAGTCCTTGATTTTTTTTTTTTCTCTTAGTGACCTTTCTTACAAGTTCTACTCTGTCCCACCCATTCTCTCTGCCCAGAGTTGCTTCCAAATCAAAATTTAGATTTAGAAATCAAAACTTAACTACTGCTTGATATATTCACTCACATGTCTTGGTTTTAGCTAAGATTGAGCCTGCCTCATACTGACCTCATAATACTCCCTAAATTCATCACCCTTTGACTTTCTTTTTTTTTTTTTTTTTTGCAGAACCAGGAATTGAACTCAGGCCCTTGCACTTGCCAGGGAAGTGCTTATTCTACTGAGCCATCTCCCTAGCCCTTTGACTTCCTTGTTTTGTTTTTGTTTTTGAGACAGGGTCTCACTGTGTAGCCCAAGCTGGCCTCAAATTTGTGGCATTCCTCCTACCTCAACCTCCCAAGCATTGGGATTACAGGCGTGCTCCATCACATCCAGCTCCTTCCCCACCTCTAGTCCCTGATCAACTTCCATAAGGAAGATATTCTCAACTTCCGTACCAGGTTCTCCCTGATCAACTTCCATAAGGAAGATATTCTCAACTTCCGTACCAGGTTCTCATAGTCCCATGCTGCTCCATACTCCATCACGGAGACCCCCATCATATCAAACTTAGTCTTCAACTGGGTTTTTCTTTGCTCAAGACATAGAGGTCTCTGTATAGAGTAGCCCATCAAGATTGAGTCCTAGCGAGGCCTTCAGCGCTCCACTCTGCCTCTAGCCTCTTTTTTTGGTCTTTTTGAGACAGGGTCTCCCTATGTATTACAGGTTAGTCTTGAGCTCACTTTGTAGCCCAGGCTTGCTTTGAACATGGGGTGACCCTTCTACCTCAGACTCCTGAGTACTGAGACCACAAATGGGCGCTGTCATGCCCAGTCTGCTATAACATATAAGGCAACATTTTGTGCTTCTCCAGGGAAAAGGTTAAGGGTTTTAGTTCTATTATATCATCTATCACAATCTCTGAGAAACACCCCTGAGTTGAACTGATGTTCCACTAGATATACCTTTTCTGCTGTCTCATGAAAAAAATCCAGGACCAGAGCTGACCCCTTTCTTGGCCACTTTGCTTAGGTCATTCACTGAGAGGCTCCAGGATCCCCAAAATTACCTTTTTCTTTTTCTTTCCTTTAGTTCTTTTTTAGACAGTAATTCAGGTGGCCTCGGACTTCCTACTACAAACTAGCCTCAAATTCAAGGAGATCTTCCCACCTCAGCCTTCCAAATACAGGACACCCCCTCTCCAAATCTATAGAAAAATCCCAAGCCTAGGAATGTCCTGGGAGGGGAGGCAGAGTCTGGGGAAACCTGTACTCTACCCTCTGGCCTGGACAGTGCAGACAGGACAGTGCAGTATGGGAAAGGGTAGCTGATAATAACCTGTAGATGGGGTGCTGTACCTGGGATGCATGGGGTGGTGGCACGTGTTGCCAATTTTCCTCTGTACCTGCTACAAGTTGCATCCAGGAGGTAGGTGCCTGGCTTGATCTTTCTGCTGGTGGCCATTGCTCATGTCTCTTAGGAGCGGCTAAAGCTGGAAATTGATCCTATGTGGGAGGGCAGGATGAGGCTTCATTGCCTAAAGCAGTCAAGCTACCTCAGTGTTGAGAAAAACATCCCACAGGGACATTGTGGGCTATTTGTCAAGCTTTTGTCTTGCACCTTTGGTGGTGCTTTGCCAATCAGGCATGGTCTGCCACCTGACCTCAACATCACTTGTCTTATTTTTGAAATCATCTCCCATTTTTTTCCAAGAGACCAACTGGATCCCTACAGCTTCCAAGCTGCTTATTGGAGGGCCCATCCTCCACATCAGTGTCCCTGCTGTGCTCTTTCTCCTCATCACCCTCACCTGGTGTCTGGGCTTTTTCCTGGGCTATGTCTGCTTCAGAGGGTGTGTCCTGGGGATCTACTGCCGCTGCTACCACCACTGGCATTACTGTGGTCACCTTTCTTTTTGATGTCTGGGGTCACTGTGCCCGGAATATTGAACAAAGCATGGCCTCTGTGTGCAGCACTCAGTCACAAGCCCATATGTGGAAAAGATCGTCTTCACTGCTGATAGCTTCACCACAGCTGCATTTAGGTTTCCAATAAAGACCTGAAAACTGACGGATGTGGTATCGTTCTTGGTTACATTGCTTGTCTGGCTTTTTTTTTTTTTTTTTTTTTTTTTTTTTTTTTTTTTTTTTTTTTTTTTTTTTTTTTTTTTTTTTTTTTTTTTTTTTTTTTTTTTTTTTTTTTTTTTGTCTTTTTGAGACAGGGTCTCACTATGTAGTTCAGGCTGGCCTTAAACTCACTTTGTAGCTCAGGCTGGTCTCGAACTCACAACAATCTTCCTGCCTCAGCCTCCCGAGTGCTGGGATTAGGCTCAAAACATGAAGCCAATTTCAATGCGTTTTTTTTTTTTTTTTTCTGGAACTGAGGATTGAACTCAGGCCCTTGAACTTGCCAGGGAAGCGTTTATCCACTGAGCCATCTCTCTGGCCCCGCTTGTCTGGCTTTTTAAGGAGGTGGTAGCCACCAGGACAAAGGCTGAGCTCAGACGGCTATTTCCTCCTTTGGGTCATAGAGTCAGCAGCAGCTGCCTCCCGGGACAGGGCTTGCCTGTCTGCCCGCCCGGAAAGGTCTGGAGGAAGCTGCACAGGACGCCGAAGGAGGCAGTGCACCGCCCTGGGGCGGAAACATATGCAGGGGTGAGGCGTTGGTCCCTACCTGGCCACAGCCTAGGGAGCTGAATTTGACCCAGGTCGCCACCACTACCACCCCACAACTCCTCTTGACTTTGCGCCCTACTCTTGTGCAATTTTTGCCCAGCAGAACAAACTGGGATTTTTTTTTTTTTTTAAGGTAGAGTCTGTGTTGCCCAGGTTGGCTTCTCGTGCTTTAGTCTTCCAAGTAGTTGGCTGGTTTACCAAATATTTTTTAATTTACTTTTTACTATTTATTTATTGTCTTTTTGAGATGGGGCCTCACTATGCAGTTCAGGATGGCCTTAAGCTCATTTTGTAGCTCAGGCTGGTCTCAAACTCAAAACAATCCTCCTGCCTTAGCCTCTAAAACTTATTTTTGAGTGGAGAGATGTAATTCAATGGTAGCGTGCTTGTCTGCTTTGTACAAGGGCTTGAGTCTTCACCAGCTCAAAAATACATTTATAATAATATTTTATGCTGGGCATAGTAGCACATGCCTGTATTCTCAGCATTCAGAAGACTGAGGCAGGAAGATCACTATGAGTTTGAGGCTAGCCTGGGCTACAAAGTGAGTTCAAGGCTATCCTGAACTGCATAGTGAAATCTTATCTGAAAAACCCCAATAAAAATAAAAAAAAAAAAACAAGAAAGGAATACACACGTTTGTTCACATAAAGACACTGAGGAATGTTCATAACAGCAATAAACCCAAACTGAGTATTATCCAAATATCCATAGACTTCAGAATGTTTAAATAAATGGAGATGTGTGTGTGTGTGTGTGTGTGTGTGTGTGTGTTGTTTGCCACAGGATTTCACTATAAGGTTCAAGCTGGCCTTGAATTCACAGTGCACTGCCTGCCTCAGCCTCCCAGGTGCTGAGATTACAGGTATGCATCACCATGCCTGGCTAAATTGAGGTATATGCGTAAGGAGAATCACATGAAAAGAAAACATTCTCTCAGGCTTTCACAGAGAGCAAATTGGTCAAGCAATGGCCATGACTTATCCACATGGCTGACACTGACAAAGGATCTACAAAGTGCCTTACAAGGTTACAGGATGAACCGTGAGGGTACTTGACTGACCTTATCAGATACAAAAGTTACATTTCTTATTATATAGGTCTTGCTTTATCTTGGTCTTAACCATCCAGCAGAAAATTATAAAAATGAGGTATATAAAGTAAAGCCATATTAATATTACTGAACTGTGAAGGGCTCAAGTCAACAACCTCTTTTTTTTTTTTTTTCCACAATGAATACACTTCCTTTATCAAGGGTGTAAGAAATACAAACTCCATTCAAATTCAAGCTCATCCAGACCCTGGTCACAAACCTTAGTGAGGTACATGGGAGCACCAAGTCAGGGAGAGGAGGACTGGAGTGTATAAACTGAGGCCAAGAGAAAGGGTGGGAAGGAGATCCCCAGGTCCCTTGTTGTTTACCCCTACAGTGGTATCTCTGCCTTCCCAATGACTGGGACACCTACCAGGCCCTGTCCTCTTGGCCCCCACCCCACCTCAGCCAGGGTCTCGAAGGCCAGCCCCAAAGGTTCTACCCCCCTTTTTTTTTTTTTTTTTTTTTTTTTTTTTTTTTTTTTTGTCTTTTTGAGACAGGGTCTCACTATGCAGTTCAGGCTGGCCTTAAGCTCACTATGCAGTTCAGGCTGGCCTTAAGCTCACTTTGTAGCTCAGGCTGGTCTCGAACTCACAACAATCCTCCTGCCTCAGCCTCCCGAGTGCTGGGATTACAGGCATGCGCCACCATGCCCGGCTTCTACCCCCCTTGTTGCGTCCTCACTTGTTCGGGCTTCTACTCTTGCTCTTCTCCACATTCTTCTTTGTGATTAGTAGCAGGTTAGGGTACTGTTCAAGCTGCGGTGAGGCTGGGACCAGGGAAGGTGTGGTGGAGCCAGGCTGAAGAGAGGAGAAGAGCTGTCCATGGACCCCTCTGTTCATGGGAGCCCAAACTGTACAACCAGCTCCTCTTTTGCATCCACACGGATCTGAGAAAGTGCACCGTAGGCATAAGCGGCTGTTCTGGAGACCTGGTGCCAGTCAGAGAAGGGGATGGGCTCGCTGGCCAGCACTTGGTGGGGAGGACTGGTGCGGGAGGGTAGTGGTGGCAACGTCTTCCAATGGGTCAGGTTGCTGCTCAGCACAGCCCAGCTGGGACTGTAGTGCCGGGCCCCATCCATGTACTCATGCTGCTCCATGCCCTGGGAGCCTGCAGCAGACACGTCGATGATGTTGCTGGCTGTCTTGGTAAGGATGGAGGAGAGCAGGGCCTGCTCATCTGTGCGAGCAGAAGGCGGGCTGTGGTTGTTGGGCTCAGCTCCATTGAGGGCTTTGGTTGGGGGGCTACTAGGGTCTAGCAGCAGCTTGCGCTCCTCTCGATCCTGGTCCGAGTCTTCATTTTCACTGCTGCAGCAGCACCCCATTGCTGGGGTAGGGCTTGGCACGCGGCCGGCCGAGGAGGGACGGTGTCCCTCGGGAGCCCTGCAGGTCACATGACCCGCGGCTCCTCCCGCCAGCTATTATCTACTACTGTGGACTGCTGGAGTGTGTTGGATTGTTTTACTGAATACATACACCTATAGTATTCAGGTGCCAATGGAATACCCATCTCCGACAGGACTAAAGAAAGGGGATACAAAGGAAGGACCATTTTCAATGAGTAGAAAGATTTGTACTAATAGTGTTGGGAGAGGCTATCCTGTCTGCTTCTCGTACTATGGATAACCACTAAGAAGATAACAATGTACAATGTATTAATTATTGAAACTGTCCTATTAATCAGCTTTGAAACTATATCATTGATATTTCTTTCTCAATAAATAAATAAACTGAGGTATATTTTCACAGTGGAATATATAAGAAATTTTAAAAACTATAGCTATATATAATAATATTGATGAAACACTAAAACAAAAATTTTGAAATGTCAGAAGAGACAGAATTGTTTTTCAATCATTCTCTACCTCAGATTACTCGTTGGGACTTTCAAGGGTGACATCGTCTGGCTTCTGCCCCCCTTAGATCTCATTAAACCTCAGGTGCACTGGCTGCCCTCCCGATCCTCAGATCTGAGGAGTGCCCGTTTGTGACTTCCTGCTTTCTTTCATCATTTTGTGTATGAGCTTAGACAACCCAGACAGAAGTGCTATGAAATGTGAACTTGGCTGGAGGTATAGCTCAATGGTAGTGCATGTGCTTACTATGCACCACGTTCTAGGTTCAGTCCTCAGTATACTCTCTCTCTCTCTCTCTCTCTCTCTCTCTCTCTCTCTCTCTCTCTCAAGGCTGCCCCTATCTTTCTCTAGGAGCTCTTTATTTCAAAATCTTACCTACTTCAACTTGAAATTGTCTTGCTTACTTTATCTCCTTAAGTCGTCCAGTAACTTAACCAGGTGCCTGTTAGGTGACCACACTGGTGGTCACCAGGCACACAGCAGCCTACATACCAGGTGGCCCCTGTCCTCAGGAGGCTTCTGGTCCTTTCTCCTTAGTACCTATTGCTTCACAAAGGGAACACAGCTTCAGGGCAAGTGGGGGAGGGCAGGGACTTTGTTAGTGACCCTGTGGCCTGATGTGGCACCTCCTGAGTGTCAGTGAGTGAAAGTGGGGTGTGAGGCAGCTGTGCATGAGGATGTTGAGCGAGCAGGTGTGGAGTGTCCTGAAGCAGACTGGTTATTTTGGGTGGAGGAGTAGGGGTAGTTTAGGCTGGAAAGGGAATGGGTGAGTGTGCCTGGGGGAAAGGTGACTTTTTTGAAACAGTGGAGGGGCAGGATTAGAGACAGAGTAGAATTCAACAGCCGTGAATCTCTGCAGGAGGTGGGGCAGAGACGCCAGAGGGTAAGAGAGGTTGTTGGTTGAAAGAGAGCTGCCCCCATTTAGGTAAGTGTGACGAGCAAAAGGAACAAAGGTGAAACTTCAGAAGGTTTAATCAGTCAGTTGTGCTGAGAATTCAGGAACTTACTGGGCAGATTGTTTTTTTTTTGTTGTTGTTGTTTGTTTGTTTTGTACTGGGAATAGAACTCAGTGCTTCATTCTGAGCTACATGCCTACCCACACCCTTTCAGTTTTGAGACAGCCTCAGTAAGTCACGAAGTTGCCAAGCTGAGCTGTAACTTACGATCTTCCTACCTCGGCCTCCCAGAGTGTTTGGATTTCAGGCAAGAACCACCAGCCCAGCTAGATCTTTCATCTTTACTCCATGAAGATGTTGTGTTAGGTTGACCATCCCAAAGTCATAAATGAGGAAGGAGTTGGAATATGTGGCCCAGGAAGCCTGGGAGATGTGATCCCTTCACCCACATTTCTTCTGCCAGAAGACTTGAGGGCTCCTTCTCTGCCATACTGACAGAAGTTCTGAGTGTCTTACCCCTAGCACTCAGCACTGTAGGTACCCACGAGTGTGGGCTGACAGTGACTGGATGTGGAGGAGGGGAAGGAAAATACTGACACGATAGGTAGAGCAGCTGATCCATGGTGTCACCCCCCGGCTCTGGGCATTTTCATTCTCCCCATGCCTATATTGCCCTATTTCATAACCTCTCACATAACCAGGTGCTCCTTCTACTACCCTGACAGGGAGGTATTCCTAGCATCTTCTAGAGCATGGAGGCAGAAAGGGGCAGGTGGGACATACCTACACCCCAGAAAGGAAGCTCTTTAGAGACTTGAAGCTCCTTGCCTTCCCCTTCCCCTTAAAACTTCAGCTCAGGGTGCTAAGACTCCCCGTGAACTGTCTACAGCATACTTAGCATGTAGGAGCAGGTGGGGCAGGCTTCTAGAGCCCACAGAGCCCTTCCTATCCCCTCCCAGACTCGATCCTTTCCCTCTTTCCCTCCCTGTCCTGTTCTGCACACTGCAGAGTGGCACCCGGCTCCCTCGCCCGCGTTCCAGCTTTCTCACCATCAAGCCACCACCGACGAAGCCAGCCATGAGCCAGGCTTGCAAGCTGAGATGGTTGTTGGTCCAGGTGGTCTTCCCATCAGGCACCAGCAGGAGAGAATTTGCCACAATGCAGACCAGGGAGAGCAGGATGAGCGAGAGCCCCACGAAGCGGGCACACTTTCCCGTGCACATGGCAAGACGTCAGAACAGGCAGGCAGTGAGTGAAAGTGAGCTGCAGGTTTCTGGGCCCAGAGGAAACAGGTGGAACAGAGCAAAGGTCAGAGAAGAGGTGTGGCAGGGGCTGGCAGGATCAGAATGATAAGGGAGAGAGGCCCGGAGGAGGTGGAGATGCAAGGACCACAGGTCAGAGAGTGGAGGGGAGGATGTGGTGATGGAGGTCGTGGGAGAGCTTGTCGTACAGAAGAAGCTGCCTGGGGCCAGTGTCTCCTTTCTCCTTGTCTGTACACTCCTCTCCATATCCCCTCCTGATATTTGAAGACTTAGCCACATCCCTTCATATCTCTCAGTCTCAGCCGTCTCCTCTGTGCAGAGAGTAGTAGGATCCCACATGGGCTGTTTGCAGGCAGGACAAGGTGACAAGTTTTTTTGTTTGTTTATTTTATTTTGTTTTTTGGAGACAGAATCTCACTATGTACTCCACGCTGGCCTTGAATGCAATGTGGAGCCCAGGCTGGCCTTGAACTCATGGCAATCTTCTATCTCAGCTTCCTGAATGCTGGGGTTATAGGCATCACTATGTCCAGTTTATGATAAGTATTTTGTAAAGAAGGAAGTAGGACATGGGTAATCTGTTTGTGAGACAGCTTGAGTCATTAGAGGATAAGATAGTCAAAAACTGAAAGATACATGAAGAAGGAAGTGACCACAAGCCACAGCTACTTAAACAATACATGAGTAGAAACTGCAGCAGGAGAATTATGTAGGGAGCTGCTTTTAGGAAACAGTGTGGGAGGAAGCAGCACAGGGTCTGGGAGGCCAAGATGGACACTCTGGGTCTGGGGGAGTAGGGTGGCAATGAGTGGCATAGCTTCTGGGTTGCCAGACAGATGTTGAACTACTAGAGCCAACTGTCATGTCCCACTGTAGACCTGAAAGGATGGGGACTCAACCTTTGGCTCAGTGGGCAGAGTGTTGGCTTAACAACCGGCCACATGTTTGTCCAACAAGTTGATCGATGGGATCTGAAACTGGTCATGGGGCCAGGGAGCTAGTTCAGCAGCATAAGTGCCTGCCTGGTGAGCACAAGGTTCTGAGTTTGATCTCCAGTACCAAAAAAAAAAAAAAAAAAGAAAAAAAAAGAAATATATATATATTTAAACTTGTCATGATGGCACCAGCACTCTTTCTGCCTCAAAATAATAAAAATAAATAAAATAGAAAAAGCTGGGAGGTAGCTGATTGTGAGTTCAATTGCAGTCAAGAAAGAAACAAGTAAAGGAGGAAGAGCTTGAGACCATCCTAGGGAAATTAGTGAGATTCATCTTTTTTTTCTTTTTTTTTTTTGTGGAACTGGGGATTGAACTCAGAACCTTGTACTTGCCAGGCAAATGCTTATTCTACCGAGCTATCTCTCCAGCCCTAAGACTTATCTTCATGAGAAAATGATAAGGGTTGAGGAGGCGGGTCAGTACTTGTGTCAATCAGCTTTTCATCACAGACATGACATAAAGGAGGTCCACATTTCAGAGGTGGCAATCCATGGTACACTGGCTCCACGGCAGAGACAGGAGAGCACAGTGCAGAAAAGCTGCTCCCCTCATGGTGGCCAGAACGTAGTGACAGAAAAGAGGATGACAGAAGAGAAGCCCTTCAAGGACATAACCCAAGAGTTCACTATCACCCACTGTCCAACTAGGCCCCACCTCCTACCCATTCCCTGTGAACTCGTCACTGGGTGAATCCATCGATCAGGTCTGCACTCAGGATCCAGTCACCTCTGGAGGCTGGACCTCAGAACTACACTGGAAGAAAGTTCTCAACACAGGAGTCTTGAGGGAATGCTGTATCTGTATTAATAAACCAATAGTAATTGATCTCCAATACTGCAAAACAAAAAGAAAAACATTATAAGGATTCTGAAAAAATTATTTAAAACAAAGGAAAGGGTACTTTTCTTTTAAAGTAAAGATTTACATTTATTAAAGGTAAAAAAGAAACAGGCTCTGGAGAGTGCATTTCAGTCAAGTAGAAATAGGAAAAGAAATGCACTGTACTGTGTGAGGGTGGCCAACTGTGCAAGACAGAACATAGTGGCCTGGAAAAGGACCCAGCTTCCCAAAGGCTGAAAGAAAGAGATAAAAATCTGGAGAAGTATTTACCACGGTACTGGAAAGAATTTTTTTGCACCAGGAATCAAACTTATTACCTCACCTCATGCTTCCCAGCCAGGCATTGTGCCACAGAGCTGTATCCCTGGCTCCTGGAAAGAAATTTTCAGAATGGTTTATGGTGATATCACTAAAATTTTGGGAAAAACAGGGATCAACCAAAATAGCTCAGTGGATTAAAGCACCGGCAAGCAGGTGCAGGGGCTTGGAGTTCAATCCCTGGGCCTGCTGTGCCAGGCCCGCCTCTGAGGCATGCTGAGACAGCAATTGAGACTGGGCATGATAGAATGTACCTGTAATCCCAGCTCTTGGGAGGCTGTAGACAGGCAGATCTCTATGAGTCCAATCTAGTAGTGAGACCCTGAACACCCTGTGGATCCTTCCATAAAAAATACAAAATAAGAGGCCAGTAGAATAAGTGCTTCCCTGGCAAGCACAAGGACCTGAGTTCAATCCCTAGTTCCAGAAAAAAGAAAGAAAGAAAGAAAAAAAAGAAAGAGTTTTAAAAAAGAGTGAAAAAGAGAAATATGAAAAAGCACTGACTGTGTGTGTGTGTGTGCAGAATCTCACTATGCAGCTCAGACTTGTAGTGATCCTCCTGATTTCTGCCTCCCTAGTGCTGGGATTACAGGAGTGTGCCACCACGCCCGGACTAAGGCACTGATTTGTAGTTGGAATAAGGAAGGAAGAATCACACAAAAATTTAACATATAGATGTAAGAACACATGAGAAGCATTAAGAATAGACCTGAAGCCAGACATAATTGTGCATGCCTGTCATCCCAGCATTCTGGGAGGCTGAGGCAGGAAAGTTTGAGCCCAGCCTGAACAATATAGGAATGTAACAAGACCCTATCTCAAAATGAAAAAAAAAAGGCTAAAAATGTAGAAAAAAATGGAATTGAATCTGGGAAAAAGTGAATGAAGGATGTGATGGAGTGAGGAAAAACTTGAGAGAATTCTAAATTCAAAGGAAAAATACCAGTCCTGGGGATGGGGGCACAAACCTGTCATTACAGCACTTAAGAGGATAAGGCAGGAGGATTGCTGTGAATTTGAGACCGGCCTGGGCTACATAGTTAAGTTCAAGGCGAGCCTGAGCTATATAGAGAGACTCTGTCTCAAAAGAAACAAAACAAAACAAAAGAAACAGAGCAAAAAAAAAAGACCAAAAGATTAAATTAGAACAAAGGACCAGCAATGAAAACCACAAAATGGAAGATGAAAGATACTAGGAGAAAACAAATTTAGTTTAGGGAAACTGGCTGTTCAGAAAGATACAGGTTGGTTAAAGTGATTGTGCAATGGAACATGGCCACCAGCGTCTGGGGACGTAGCTCAGTGGCAATGTGGTTTTCTGGTATGCACAGGCTCTGATTTTGACCTCCTGCACTGTGAAAATTAAATAATTAAATAAATAAATAAATAACAGGCACCAACACAAAACCCTTCCCCAACGTCTTCACCAGAGAACTGTACTGAGTTCCAATGTGCCTGGGTTATATATAGTATATGTTAAAAGTCAACTGATCATAAGTCTGTTCTGACAAAAGATTATTTATTTTTGTCTTTTGGAAACAGCGTCTCCTTATGCAGTTCAGGCTGGCCTTGAGCTCCTTTTGTAGCCCAGGTTCGTCTCCCTGCACCATTTGGCTGAGCTAAGTCATCTTATTCATCATGAGGCTCGGTTCCCATTTCAAGAATGTGTGAAGGCGTCTCATGGACAGGATTTGTGTGTCATTCATTGTCCTGGGAGGCTGTGTAGCTGGCATCATGTTGTGTTGCTCCACAGACGGAAGGACCCAAAGCAACTGCTCCTTAGGCGGTGTGGGGACGATGTGCTCATTGAGTGAATGCGGGAAGCAGCCAGCTGTCCAGGTGTCCAATATCCTGGGAATGGATATGTGTACCATCGACCTGTCAATGAAAGATGACAGCTCCATGTCTGCAAGGCCAGTGCAAATCCTTTTCATGAGAAAAACAAAACAAAACAAAACAAAACAAACCCACAAAAAAACAAAAAAACAAAACCAAATACAAACAAATAAATACATATCCAGAGCAGAAAATGTTTCTTCTTCCCCCTTCCTGATGGTAAGTGAGAAGTGCCCTCCTACACTCCCCTTCTCGTGTAATACAGCTGTGCAATGAATGCTAAATGCAGCAGTTTGGATTCAGACACAGCTGCAGCCTGCTGGCGAGTCTCAGTCCGACAGGCCTCTGTAGGGATCTGGTGGTCCCCATAAGAAAACTGTAACAGGATTTAGAAAATAAAGCCAAGAGGTAATAGCTGAGGTCAGGGGGTGGGTCATGCCTGATTGGCAAAGGACCCCAGAGCAACAGGAGGGGCATTTATTTATACTTTTCAAAGTTACAAGACTCAAGGTTGCCTAGCAACTAATAGCCTACTAAGTCCAGGCAGGATGTTTTTCTCAAGACTGAGGCAGCTCGCTAGCTCTCCAGCTCCCGCGAGCGCTTGCGCTCGCGCTCGCTTGCTCGCTCTCTCTTTTTTCTTTTGCGGAGCCAGAGATTGAACTCAGGTCCCAGAGATTGCACTCAGGTCCTCGCACCTGCCAGGGAAGCGCTTACTCCACTGAGCCATCTCCCTCTAAATGGTTCTCTTGAAGTGACCAGTGATTGTTGCTTCTATCATTAACAATGGATGAAGATAGAGTTGACTCTGTTTTCTCAAGAGGAGAATAGCAGTACACAGAAAAAAAAGCAATCACTCTAACCTATCTGATTTAATGTAAAATAAAGATACCATGAGCTGGAAATGAAATTTAAAAAGTCTAGAAAAAGATGTGATTATATAAAAATGTGGGAAACTGTGGCAAAACATTAAAGGTCACTTGCAAAATAAGTATTTTGTCATGGTTAAGAAAAAGAGGAACAGAAGTAGTTCTGGGCGAGACTTCTCTGAAATATGAAATGGCACAAGCTAGGGGTGATGTCTATAGCTATATCGACAAGAAGAAAAAGTCATGATTCAACTATTGTATTTGTTTTATTTTTCTTGAGCCAGGGTCTCTCTTTGTAGTGTAAGCTGTCCTTGAATGCGCTATGTAGCCCAGACCAGCCTCAGACTCCTAGTGATCCTCTTGCCTCAGGCTCCTGAGTGTCAGGATTACAGGTGTGCATCATTATGCTGGCTTCAACTATTTTATACATGTCCAATTTATAGCATGCTCAGAATCATATGACCACGTGAAGGACAGCAGAGCTACAGTTTTGAGAATGCTTCGGTTTGGAAATACCATGGTTTC
>PVKA01047938.1:0-14053 GCA_004027165.1 Ctenomys sociabilis
GTTCTGGTCGTTGTGGTCTCTCTCTAGAACCTCTTTCAGCAGCCTGTGAAGGGATGGCTTTGTCATCATGAAATTCTTTAGTTGTTCTTTGTCATGGAAGTATTTCACTTCTCCATCAAACTTGAAAGAGAGTTTTGCAGGGTATAGTAGTCTGGGCTGGAATTTGTTTTCGTGTAGGACTTGAAGAACTCTGCTCCATACTCTCCTTGCCTTCATTGTTTGTGTAGAGAAGTTGGCTATAATTCTGATGGGTTTTCCTTTGAATGTGCGCTCCTTCTTCTCTCTAGCAGCTTTCAGTATATTATTCTTGTGTTGGATTTCTGCAATCTTAACTATTATATGTCTTGGTGTGTTTCTACTTGGGTTGAAGTTATTTGGTGTTCTGTATGTTTCAGTGACCTGAATGTTGGATTGTTTCCTAATATTTGGGAGGTTTTCTGCAATTATTTCTCCCCAAATTCTTTTTATGTCATTTGTGTTGACTCCTTCATTCTCGTTGATACCAATTATTCTCACATTGTTCATTCTGGCGTCATCCTGCAGGTGATGGATTATTTTTTTCCTGCATTCTTGCTGTTTTTAAGAGATCCTTTCTCACCTTTTCACTATCTGCTCCGGCATCTTCAAGATCTGAAACTCTGTCTTCGCTTTCACTCAGACGGTTTTGTAGACTCGTGATTGCTATTTTCAGTTCTTCTATATCTCTTTGACTGTGTTTCATGTGTTCTATTTCTTTTCTGTATTGCTCATTCAAGGAATCCATCATATTTCTGATCTCCTCAATTTTTTTATCCATGTCTTCTTTAAAGGTAGTTATTAATTCTTTTTCTGTTGTGTTTCTTCCAAGTTGGATTTCCTCTGTATATTTCTGGGCTTGTTTCTGTATTTCAGATGCTATGACTTCAAAAAGTTCTTTTTTGATTTCAGAACTTATTTCTGATTTGAGTTCCTCATGATCTTTCTGCTGTTGTTTCTTTGCTTCAGATGCTGTTAATTCATATATATCAGTTGGAATAGTGCTCTCTGCAATTGTTCTGTTTGAGCATCGTTTTTCCACCCAATGTTTCTGGAATTCATTCTTTATTTCAGATGCTATGTATTCAAATATTTCTTTTTTAAATTGGGGAATTACTTCTCGTTTTATTTCCTCTAAAATGGGAAGAAGCTTTCTGCTGTTGTTCCTTTGCTGCTGTATCTGTTACTTCATTCGTTGCAGCTGAGCTAGTGTCCTCTGCCCTTCCTGATGGACTCGAGGTCTGGGATTGCATTTTTCCCCTTCTCTTTGTCATTTTGTATAGCACTGATCTTTGAGCTTTGGTGTAGAGCTTTGGTGCAGCTATAACCTTAGCTTGTTATGAGATTCGGGTGCCAGTCTATTAAGTTTGAGATTTTCCAGGTATGCCTATCCTGGGTCTAGCTGTTGTGTTCAGTTCCTTTTTTGCTGCAGCTCCTTTGGTTTCCCTCTGTTGGTTCCCGGGGTCAGCCCTCCTGTGTCAGGCAGGTCGTTCCCCAGGTGGGTGGGCCTGGGCTTTGGTGGGTTTTCTGGGCTCACAAAGGGATAGTGGATGATCTTATTCACGGAGTAGGCTGTACTGAGCCGGCCAGCTTGAGCTGGGTCCGGGTCTACAGGCCGTAACCCAAGAAGGCTGGGAAAGGTCCCTCTGGTGCAGTTGGCCTGGAGCCCTCACTCACAGGCCAGGCTGTGCTGGGTTTCGGTCCGTAGCGTGGGACCGTGGATTGCTGAGAAATGTCCCTCCAGCGCGGCAGGCTTGGAGTTCTCACTCCAGGCCAACCTGCACTGGGTCTGGGGCTGTGGGGTGGGACCAGTAATCACCTGGAAATGTTTCTCTGGCACAGTGTGCCTGGAGCTGTCACCGGGCCACGGGAGGTGACGGGCAGCTTAATCCCTGGGAAATGTATCTCAGGCATGACGGGCCTGAGGTTCTACACTCACTGACCTTTGATGCCCAGAGAATCGGGGAAATTCCCACTCAATCACTGGGCTTTCGGTCAGGGGATCCGGGGAGGTGTTGGTGAGTGGGTCCTGAGGTTTCAGGCCAGTCACTGGCTTGGAGGGGTTGGGGACAGGGATCCGCGTAGCGCGCATGGGAAGAAGCCAAAGGCTCTCCCTCAGACTCACCACACTCTCAGTGATCTGGGAAGCCTGGTGAGTCCTGTAAATTCGCTCTCGCTGGGAGAGCTTGGCGCAGCATCCAGGAGGCCGCTGGAGTCAGCCACTGTCTCAGGCTGGTCGGGCGTGGGCGGGATGGAGGAGGATGGAGGAGTCGGCCGTGCTGTTTCTCGGATTAGGAAGATCTTGAGCTGATGAGGCAGGTGCTAGACCGCCATGCTGTCTCCACAGCTTACTTTCTCTCTTTTATCTAGCTCTCTCAGTATTTTTTCTTGTTTTCTCTTCCTTTAGTTTAATGTAATCTCCCTATTACTTACCCTTCTCCTTGATAACTGTCTCTTTTACTGTTATCTAATACCATTAATTTTCATTTCCTCCTAACAGGACCCCTTTTACATTAATCTTATCACATCCTTTACATTTTTCACTGAATTTTCACTCTTTATTTGGTTTGAAGACCTTGAAGTTTCCTAGCAGATGCTTATGCCATTGTATTTTCATTCATAATCTACAGTTTTGCTCCTTTGACTTCATACTTTCACACCCATACCATCTACATTTATGAAGCAACAGGTAACCAAGTATACCTTAATATAGCTAAATACTGTTTTAAGGTAAAAGAAACAGGAGTAAGTTGTTCTATTGTAGGAATATTTACATATGTAATTTTCTGAGGTCTCAAATTTTCCTATGTAACCATAAGTCTTGTAAGTATGGTTAAGGTGATATGGGTAGCTAAAGAGATGATGACTATCATAAAGAAAATGATTAGTTAATCTAGGACACCAAGAGATAAAATAATTGAAGGAGCTTAGGGAAACTGTGAAAGCCCAGCTTACGAAAGAAGTGGGTGCCATAAAGGAAACACAAAAGATATACAAGGATTATAAATTCCACTGAAAGCACACATAGTAGAATCCACTAATGTGAAGACAGAATATCAGACAGAGAAGATGATGAGGTTGAGTATCACCAAATGGAAAACTCCTAAACATAGGAAGGAACCATAAGAAAATCAATTCAACTGCTGCTAGATGATGCAAAGAAAAATGTTGCGCGCAACCTCGCCGGCAAGGAAGACGCGACAACCAGCTCTTTTTTTCACGGTTTATTCAGGACCCCTATACAATCTCCTTCCCCTGCTAACTAGCTTCCTTGTTTTTTCCTTTCTAGTCTCTCTGCTCTCTTCCTGCTATCTTTCTCCTAGTCTCTCTGTTCTCTTCCTGCTCCTCCTTGCTATCCTAGTCTCTCTGTTCTCTTCCTGTTATCTTTTTCCTCCTAGTCTAACTCAGGGGAAGCCCGCTCATGGCTTTGAACCAGTGGGCGTCCAACCCCGGAGTGCCACGTGGGCACAGCCGATAGGTCCCGGTACATGGAAGCAACGCCCTAATCCTTAGCCTTAGCCAGATGAGAAGTTGTTTGTTACGGAGAGCATCCACCCCCAGGTGGAGGTGGAAGGCGGAAACCAGCGCCGTCTTTATGGTGCGGCTGTGCCTTTAAGGTGCACTCACCCCCAGGCGGGGGTGGAAGGCAGAAGCCAGCATCATCTTTCAGGCGCAGCTATTCGGCAGCTCCCTACAGTTCCCCCTTTTTGTTTATAGCAACAGGCAAGAACAGAGGCCCGATCCCTGTTGTGCAAGGACAGAGGCCGACTCTTGTCCAGGTGTATTGTACCCAGGGAGTGTCAGCGCTGTCCGATGTCCCTTTTTACAGGGGTGGGATGAAAGGCATCGAACCCACATGCAATCGGGTATGTTTTTCTTAGATTCCAGCGTGGCCGCTCTGGTCTCTAAGTGCAGTGTTTTGTCTTGTACCCTGTGCCGGTAAACTATTTGTGTAAGGTGGCCAGCCATACACCAGGGGACTGTTTAGTTTCAAAGGCTGTAAAGGCTTGAACTATCATGGCTGTACCGCAACGCTGAAGGAACCTAACATGGCAGATGCACCACCGGCAAACCAAGGATATCAGCACCATCAGGCCAGCCAGAGCTCCCATTCCCGCCCACTCTTTCAGGTGATTCATGGCGATGGAGAACCATGAAACCAGTCCCTCTATTAATAGTTTACAGTCACGATGGCCACTCTCAGCTGTTCCATTAGGCCATCAAATTCCCCAGTCCAATTGTCTGGCATTATGGCGAACCATTATTGGCCTTGGAAACACCGACAGGATTCTCCATCTCAGCTCTGATGTCCCCTGTTGTAGCATCAGGAACATCGTGAGGATCAGTAGCAGCACTTTCTTCTTCATTGGTGGTGTCCTTCTTTTCATATTGGGCCTTTCTGGTCAGGCGTTCAGGTACCCATACCGGATCTTGCTGGTCCTGTGGGAAAACACAAACAGCCCCTCGTGCCCAAGTCAGCACGGGGTCAGGCCCTCGCCAGAGGCCTGTTAAAATGTCTTTCCATTTTACCATGCCTTTGCAGGCACCGCCAGGCTCATAATGCCTGTCAGCTGCGGAACGCCCTTGAGCATCCAAATTTAAAAAATTGATGGTGAATAAGGCTAGAGAAAGTCTCTCCTTTGGGGTACGGCCGTAGCCAACTCCCCCTTTTTGTTTTTGTAAGCACTCCTTAAGAGTGCGGTGGGCACGCTCTATGATGTTCTGTCTTTGTGGATTATATGGTAGACCATGTACAAGCTGAATATGTCCTTGTAAAAGCTGTTTTTTTTTTACCAATGTTTTGGCTGTGTCCAGTTTTTTAGAGGCGAGAGGCCACTGAGGAACCCACACAGGCTCCTCTGTTTTCCCTGTTATGGGAATCCCCTCCCCAGCAGCCCCTAGGAAAAATCTAACACCCGTTTAGGAGTTTTTTGTTGTATCTGTATGGGCTGTTTTTGGCCCTGTAAGTATTTTTTTAGGCCATGATTTGGATGATAGCCCATACTACTCATCATCTTAGAAGATGTAGGAGAATAGTCATTGTTTAATGTAGTCAGGTGAACCACCGCGGCCGCCAGGCCAGCGTTGGTCAGTGGTCCCCCCAGCTCTCTACATACTTTTATCCAAGCTTTTATTTTTCTATTTTTATAGGGGGTGATGGCTGTTTGGCACTCTTTAGTGTATTGTTTAAACACAAGTTGTTTAATCAAAGGTATCGCCATGTCCGAATCCCCAAATATTTTACCTGCTGTTTTTATCATCCTAGCTACGAAGTCAGAGAAGGGTTTTATGGGGCCTTGTAAAATCTTTGTAAGATTACCGCTCACTTCCCCTTTGTTTGGCATGGCTTTCCATGTTTTAATACCAATTTTGTTAATTTGTTTGTAAACTTGAGGTGGGTAGTCTGTTTGTGCATTAGCGAAACGGCCTTGGCCAAGCAACATGTCTCTGTTCCAAGCCTGATGTCCTGTGGCTTGATTAGCAGCCTCCTCCTCTGTAGCAAACTCCATTAGATAAACCTTCCAATCGAGATACTGAACAGGGCTCAAACACCCCCGAGCCAGGCTACTCCAATCCCCTGGTGTCATACAATGTCTGTTTAGGGCTTTTACCTGGGCTATAGTAAAGGAAGCTGTGACACCATAAGTCCTAACTGATTTAGCCAAAGACTTGATCACTTTAAAGTCCAAAGGCTCATGGAATTGCTGTCCCTGGTCATGATACACAGGGAACGCTAGGGGGAACTCTAACCTCACTGATCTTTATACTTCTGGGTTAAAGGATCGCCCGGAATGACCTCCTCCTCCGCTGTCCCAGTAGGGTGGTGGTGTCGTGGGCCCCGCCTCATACTCTGGGGAGGAGCAGCAGGGCTCCTCAATGCTCAGCGCTTTCTTTTTTTCTCGACTTCCCTTTTTTTTAACCTTTAATCTAACTGCCTCAGCAAGCACTAAGTCATCCTCCTCTGAGTCAGTGGACTCAGGAGGCTCCAACTCAGAAAGATCGGGATGTAAGCCCTTTCTTCTTCTCAACCCCCTTTTACTGCCTGTTTTTTTGGACCTTTCCTCCTGTAGCTGTTCTAGTGTTACCTGCTCACTCTCCATTGTCTCACTGTAACGCCAGTCCTCTAAGTAGTCTGGGATCGGCTTCCAAATTAGCCTTAACAGCTCCTGTAGAGCCGAAAATATTGGGAATGAATTTCCCATGGTAAAGTCTTTTTTATTTTTATCTTTAAACCCGCTCGTCAGCGAGTCTTATCCTGTTCTCTCTTTAACTACAGAGAAGAGCAACTTATTCCCCGCTTTTGTCGCGGATCCCCAATTTTCCCGAGGACTTATTCCCCGCTTTCGTCGCGGATCCCCGAATTTTTCGGAGGACTTACCGATGCACCCCCTGACCGTGGAAAGTTCTGGGCTGTCGTTGACCACTCCGCAGGAACACAGGCTGCTTCCCCGTACGGGCCACCACTTGTTGCGCGCAACCTCGCCGGCAAGGAAGACGCGACAACCAGCTCTTTTTTTCACGGTTTATTCAGGACCCCTATACAATCTCCTTCCCCTGCTAACTAGCTTCCTTGTTTTTTCCTTTCTAGTCTCTCTGCTCTCTTCCTGCTATCTTTCTCCTCGTCTCTCTGTTCTCTTCCTGCTCCTCCTTGTTATCCTAGTCTCTCTGTTCTCTTCCTGTTATCTTTTTCCTCCTAGTCTAACTCAGGGGAAGCCCGCTCATGGCTTTGAACCAGTGGGTGTCCAACCCCGGAGTGCCACGTGGACACAGCCGATAGGTCCCGGTACACGGAAACAACGTCCTAGTCCTTAGCCTTAGCCAGATAAAAAGTTGTTTGTTACAGAAAACATCCACCCCCAGGTGGAGGTGAAAGACAAAAATGAGCGCCGTCTTTATGATGCGGCTGTGCCTTTAAGGTACACTCACCCCCAGGCGGGGGTGAAAGACAAAAGCCAACATCATCTTTCAGGCACAGCTATTCGCAGCTCCCTACAGAAAAACAATATACGATCAATTGGAATGAAGGGCATAAAACACTTGCTCAGAAAAGTAATAGCAGAAAATTTTCCAGTCATGGAAATAGAATTTGACTTATGAATAAGTGATGCATATAGAACCTTAATTATTCATGATGAGAAAAAAAAAAAACTCATAAGACCCATAATGGTCAAATTTCCAGAAATTCAATGCAAAAGGAAAATATTAAAAGCAGTTAAAGAGACAGCCATCGTGGTCCACAGCTGTAGTCACAGTACTGTTAAGTCTGGGGTGGGATGATTATTTTGAGTTTGAAATCAGCCTGGGCTATAAAGTGATTTCAAGTCCAGCCTGAAGACCCTGTCTCAAAACAAAGAAAAGAGCTGTTAAAGAAAATAAACAAGGGCTGGCCAAATGGCTCAGTGAATTAAGCACATGCAAGCAGGTGCAGGGTTCAAGGTTCTATCCCCAGAACTACCATGCTCTCCCTGCCCCCTGGAATGCACTGAGAGGGCATTTGAGACTGGGCGTGGTGCTGCCTGCCTGTAATCCCAGCACCTGGGTGGCTGTAAACAGGAGAATCACTTCGAATCTGATCTAGTAGTGAGGCCCTGCACACCCTGTAGACCCCGGCCTAAAATACAGGAAAAAAAGAAAGAAAAAGAAACAGATCACCTATGAAGAAAAGCCCATCTGAATCACAGCGGCCTTTGCAACACAAAGTCTTAAATCAAGGAGAGGTTTTAGTATTTCAAGCTTGAAAACAACCTCCACTTTGCAGTTGGGAAAAATTTTAGCTGACTGTTCCTTAGGGAAAGGACTTCTATCTAGAATATATAAAGAATTAAAAAAATCAAGCACCCAAAATTCAGAGATCCAATAAAAAATGGGCATCTGAGATGGATATGCATTTCTCAGATGAAGAAATGCAAATGGAAAATAAATATATGAAAAAATGTTCCACATCATTTGTCATTTGAGAAATGCATATCAAAATAATGCTGAGATTTCGTCTCACCTATATAGATTCTTAGTCAAGATGATATAAAATTCTAACTTGAACAATATAAAAAATGACATTGAAAAAGTAATTTTAAAAATTATCAATAGAAAAATGCCCAAGTCCTGATGAACTCACCACTGAATTTAACCAAAATTTAGAAACCTAGTGTCACTGTTTCTCAAACTGTTTAGTGAAATTTAAGGGGAAATCACACTCTGAAACTTATTCCAAGAAAGCAAGCATGACTCTGATGCCACAACCAGAGCAGGAACTAACCAAAAAAGGAGAACTACAGACCAATCATTTTAAATAAAATAGATGTTTAAATCTTCGATGAGAGCGTGGAAAGAGAATGTAGCAAATCATACAGAAAATCTTACACCATGACCAAGTAGGATTGATTCAAGGAATTCCGAAACGGTTTAACATATCAATAAACATAACAATATTGAGTAAAAAAATCAATAAATACATTAACAGAATCAGGGGCAAAACCCACATAAGCATATCTATAAATGAATAGAAAAGAATTTGGGAGCTTTCATTATAAAAGGGAGAGGTCAGCCAGTGCCCAGACCCAGTGTGTGTTCAGGACCTTATGCATCCACTGGATTCCACTGCTGTCAGCATGCAGGCCAGACATGTGTGTGGCACTTTCACACCTGCCATATTCTTCTCAAGCTAGTGCCAAGGTCTGATGTGTGTGTGGGATGTTCTGTCCCCCAGATTCTACTCCACTCAGCACCCAGGACTGGCATGTGAGTGGGGCTTTCCAGGGCTCATTGGAACCTCCTCCATCACACAGGGCTGGTATGGCAAGCTGCAGCAGAACTCCCTGGGGAGAGTAAGGGGTGAGACTCCCCCAAATATAAATGGAACAGATTATCTTGCCAGAGGAGCAAAACAGGTTCACTTCCACCAGCTGCAGCAGGTAGAATTGGAGCACAGCATCCAGGCCCAAGCCAGGCCAACTTTTTGGGTCTTCCAAGTAGAGTATCATGTCATCTGCAAATAATAATACTGGAACTTCTTTACCTATTGTTATTCCTTTTATTACTCTCTCTTGCCTAACAGCTCTAGCTAATAATTCCAGAGCTATATTGAATAGGAGTGGTAATAGATGATATCCTTCTCTTGCGCCAGATCTGAGAGTAAAAGATATCAGTTTTTCCCCATTCAGATTTATGTTAGCTGTTGGATTGTCATGGATAGATTTTATCAGATTGAGGTACAGGCCTTCTATTTCAATTTTCTGTAAGAATTTGAAAATGAATGAGTGTTGAACTTTCTAAAAAGCCTTTTCTGCATCAATTGAGATGATCATGTGGTTTTTAGCTTTGGCTCTATTGATAGGATTTATTGAGAATTTTGCATCTGTGCTCATGAGGGAGATTGACCTGTAGTTTTTTTTTTTTTAGTTACATCTTTCTCTGGTTTTGGTCTGAGTATAATACTTGAGTCCAGGAATGATTTTGGAGGATTGTTTTCCTTTTCAATTTCTTTGAAGAGTTTGAGAAGTATTGGGACTATATTTGCAGTAAATTTTTTGTAGAATTCAGCTGTAAATCCATTAGGACCTGGACCCTTCTTTGTCACTAGGGTTTTTTTGTTTTTTTTTTTATTACATTTCGTATTTCATTGGCTGTTATTGGGTTCTTGAGAGCTGTTATATCTTGTTGATTCAGTTTCGGTAATTTGTACCTTTGTAAGAAACTGTGCATTTCTTCTGCATCTTCAGTTCTGTGAGAGTAAACATTCTCAAAGAAACTATTGATGTTCTTCTGAATTTCCACTGGGTCTTTGATAATTTCACCCTTTTCATTCCTTATGGCTTGAATTTGAGTATTTTCTTCCCTGTTTTTGATGAGGTTAGATAGGGGCTTATCAATTTTATTTAATGTTTCAGAGAACCAGCTTTTCGATTGGTTAATTCTTTGTATTGTTTTGTTTGTCTCAATTGCATTAATTTCAGCTCTAATTTTTATAACTTCCTCCCTTCTTTGGGCTTTGAAGGATTGATTTCTTCTTTTTTCAAGATGTTTATGGTACAGCATTAGGATATTTATTTGTTCCCGTTCTGTCTTCCTAATGTGTGAGTTCACATCTACAAATTTTCTTCTAAGAACTGCTTTCTTTGCATCATACAAATTCTGATAAATTTTGCTTAAGTTTTCAATGAATTGTAGATTTTGCTTAATTTTCTCTGTAATTTGCTATGTAACCCATTATTTGTTGATGATGGTGTTGTTTATTTTCCATGTATTTATGTTTCTTTTCTGATTTCTTTTGTCATTTACTTTCAGCCTGGACATATTTCCAGATGGCACACACTGATCAATTTTGAAAGATTTTTAAAAATAATTTTAAAAATAACATCACAAGCTGAAAGTACGCATTCTAATATCATAAAAAAAGACGAAGCTGCCCACAATCCCTACTCCTACTCAAGACATTTTGTAGTACATTAGCCAGAGCAATTAGACATCAGAAAGAAATTAAAGGGATATGGATTGGAAATGAAGAGTTTAAATTATGACTATTTTCTGATGACATGATGCTCTACATAGAAGACCTCTAAAACACAACCAAAAGATTACAAAAAGAATTAATAACCAAATCCATCAATATAGCGGATATGAAGTCCACACTCAAATCAATAGCATTTCCATACAAAAAACTTTAAGAGAAAATAGAAAAGTCACAGCTTTCACAATAGCACCAACAGAAATGAAATATTTAGAAATCAGTCTAACAAAGGAAATGAAAGACCTATACACTGAAACTACTGTTCACTGAAAAAGGAGGTTGAAGAAGGTATAGGAATGAGAATGCATTCTCTGTTTTTAGATAAGCAGCACCAATATAGTGAACCTTGTGATTTTTCCAAAACTCTTATACAGATTGAAAGCAATCCAAATGAAAATACCAACAGCACACCTCACAGAACTAGAGAAAACAATCTTAAATTTCATATGCAATCAGTGGAGACCTCACAAGCAATTCTGGCCAAAAAAGGGAAAGGACAGATCATCACAGTCCCTGATTTCAAATCCTACTACAAAGCTACTGAGATAAAAGTAGCATGGTACTGTTAAAACACAGCAATAAAAACCAAATATAAAAAAAGCAGAACTAAGGCTCAAAGGACAAAATACAAAGTGTAGAAGCAACTCCAAACAAACTGGGTTAACTTATGTTAGACAAAGGTAGTAAACATTTTCATTGGGAGAAACGTTGCCTCTTTACTAAATGGTGCTTTGAAAACTCGCTGAAGGATAAATCTCCACCCATGTCTCTCACTGGTCAGTAATCTAATTTTTTTTTTTTTTTTTTTTGTATTTTAGGGAAGGGTCTACAGGGTGTTCAGGGTCTCACTACTAGATCGGACCCGCAGTGATTCACCTGCTTACAGCTTTCCAAGAGCTGCGATTGCAGGCTCGTGCCACACCGTGCCCAGTCTCAATTGCCATCTCAGTGTGCTCTGGGTGTGGAGCCGGCCGGCAGGCCTAGGGATCAAACTACCAGCACCTGTGCCTGCTTGCAGATGCTTTAGGCACTAAACTAAGACAGAAACTTTTGGTCCTCTATTTCCCACTTTAACACAGTATTTTATGCAACATTAATGAAAATTTGAAACAAAGAAGAATTTTCACTTAAGTCCACTTCCTCTTTCAGCTGTATTGGAAATAGTTTAAAATTACATTTGCTTTTTTCTATGACTTCATTTACTTTTTCCATCTGAGTTTTAAAAACAGATTATAGGAAATGAAACTAAGTGATATAATATTCAAAAATAACACGTCTAGATCTGTGAAGTACATTTATCTGTAATTCCTGAATATCTCCAAATTATGCAAACTCTCAGCATCAACGTTTACTCTGGATTTTTGCTACAGTCTTTGTAAAACTGTGCTCTAAACCTTTGGGGTCCCCATCTGTATGTTCTCCACCAGCCCTGTCCCGTCCAGGTGCCTGTTCTCTCCAAGAACTGCACAGCCACGCAGCCATTACTGTGCACATTGTTTGTCTTTTTTGTTTACTGACACTCAAATTTATGTTCTATGGGGCCTGATATAGGTTTCACTAGGTGCTATTTAAAGCTCCTGTTGGTCACACAATCCAAGGCCACCACATGTCTTACCAGACCCGCTCTTTAGGCAGCCTGCTAGCGAAAAAACAATCCTTCTCAACTTTTAGGGCTGGCTAAATACCTTAGTGGATTAAAGCGCCTGCAATCAGGCTCAGGGGCCAAAAGTTTGATCCCTAGGCCTGCCATGTCAGCCCTAAACCCAGGGTGTGCTGAGATGGCAATTGTGACTGGGCATGGTAGTGCGCACCTGTGATCCTGGCTGTAAACAGGCAGATCACTATGAGTCCTATCATTTAGTGAGACCTGGAACATCCTATAGACCCTTCCCTAAAATTAAAAAAAGTTATTATTTCTGCATCTTGTCCCTTGAATAACTATTATGAAGACAATATGCAATGTATTAATTATTGTAACTGTCCTTCTATCCTGTTTTGAAACTTTCATTGCTATTATCTTTTTTCTCATTAAAATGAATAAAAAATGTAAATAAAAATATAATCATTTAAACCAAAGCAGTTAATCTGCTGAAGATAAAATAGATAAAACTCTTGAAGACATAGATGTCAGAAAAAGTAAACCAAACCTTGACCACAGAGGAAATAACTCAAACAATTAGCATTTGGGATCTCATCATATTGAAAAGCTTTTTCACAGCAAAATAACTACCAAAAGAGCTAAGCGACCATCAGGAGAATAGGAAAAAATGTTGAGGTATTCCTAAGACAAAGGACTAACATCTGGAATCTATACAAAATCAAAAGAAAAAAAAAAATCAAAAATGAGATAATTCAGTGGATTAAGTGCGCGCTTAGGGAAGTGCATACTTTTATTTTCATTATTATTTTCTTTTATTTTGAACAGTAAAAACAAAAGCAAGAGAATAAAAAACAAAGATAGAAACAGGGTAACACACTATAATACATATGTTACAGGTTTTCAAAAAAGAATACCTGATTAAAAATGATTGATATATTACCCAATTTTATTGTCAAATCTGTTGTTCAGATTAACAGATAAAGCTATGCAGATTGGACATATAATTGAATATTACTGCATGCTTTGAAGAAATCCTAAATTTTTTATTCTGTCTTTATTTTTCTTTTTTGAGTTTTTAAAAAAAATTTATTTTAAGGGGAATATATTAATAATTGATATGACATTAGAAATGGTGCACATTAGAAGACTGAGATGTCTGGTATTTAAAACATGGTGTTTATGTTACAAATTGCTGTTCTTAACGCAGTTGCTTAGTTTGAAGATATCAGCATACAGAGTTCATCAAGATGAGAATTGTACACATTAGGATCAAATAATGAGGGTGACAGGAAGGAGAAAAGGTAGGAAAAACGGTAGGGGGAAAACTTGCAGTTATATACACAGGATGGCTGAGAGACTGTACTAAGAATTCCATCAGTTTTTTGTTTTTTTAAACTAGCAGTTAATGTGTAGAGGCTGAATCTTTTAATTGGAGAGTTTAGGCTGATAACTTTAAGAGATACTACTGAAATACATTTATTCTTTACTCTCATTGATTTCCTTAGCTTTAGGTATTTTGTTTGTTTTCCTTTTTCGTATCTTTTCTTGTTGCTGTTTATTCATAGACCTCACTAGTTTCCTCTGTGTTTCTCAGTATATCCAAATCACTGTTCCTGCCAAGACTATCTTTAAATAGAGCTGTGTTAGTAATAATACATCTTCTGACCCAGTCCTTTTTGTGGAGGGCACCATAATCCGGAAGCCTTCCTTTCTATTTCCTTTAAGGATATAGGTTACACTTCCTGTTAATTGCTGCATTATGGCTTCCTGCCTTTGTTCTTTTAATTAGACTTCCTGTGACAAGCTCCTTTGGTTGATCACATGAATGTTATTAGCCTATAATATTACCCTAATATATCTACCTCATTGATGACGTTGACTTCCCTCCCCTCTGCTATATAAGCTACCTCACTTCCTTGAATAAACGAGAC
>PVKA01047939.1:0-14052 GCA_004027165.1 Ctenomys sociabilis
TTCACTCTTGGTTAATAGTAACTGGAGGCACTTGGTAAATAACCTCACCAAAGCCCTATATTGAAGGATAGAGGACAATGCCAACATTCTCAATTAATAGAAAAGGTAAAATCATAGGGAACATGCAAACAAGAATCTGACACAGAAGAGATATCTAATGAACAGACTCTTACAGAGAGGTTTTGATTACAGTGATACAGCTACCTACTATCAATCATTCATGAAAAAGTATCACAAAAATCCAGAAGAATTCTCTCTGAAATAGAAAAACAGATCACAATTGAAAGAAAACCCATCAGAATCATAGTAGATTTCTCAATACAAACCAAGTCAAAAAGAATACAGATTGAAGTATTTCAAGTCCTACGAGAAACAAAATTCCAACCCACATTTATATACCATAAAATAACTCTTTCTAAATTAATGCAGAAGTGACACTCTTGCATGACAAAGAACAACTAAAGAAATTCATGGTGACAAAACCAACTCTATACAGAGTACTAAAAGATATTCTAGAAATGGACAAAAAGAAAATGACCAGACCCTGCCTCCAAGAACCACACAGGAAGATCCTACCAAACAGGGAAAACAGTTAAATGTGGAGAAACTTAAGGAATCAAAGTCAGGAAAATATCAAGACAAACATAAACCAATGCATGTCAGTTATAAACAGCAATGTAAATGCATTCTATTCACCAATTAAAACAGACTGGCAGAGTGGATCAAGAAACAAAATCCAACAATATGCTGTATACAAGAAACACATTTAACCCAAAAAGAAAATTCACTGGCTGAAAGTCAAAAGATGAAAAAACATACTACATGTGACAGTAGCTCAGACACAAAGCCAGTGTAGCTATTCGGTTAGCAAACAACCTGAACTTCAAAGAAAGAAAATGATCAAATGAGATAAAGTAGCTTACTACTTACTTGTTCTGGGAAAATTTCAAAAGGAAAAGATAACAGTCATAAATGCACATACATCAAATATGAGAGCACCCAACTTTATAAGACAAATTTTAAAGGACATTAAAAATCTAATAATCAATACCAGTATTTTAACAAGTGATGCTAATACACCCTTATGTCAGAAAGATGGGTAAAGTAGACAAAAAATTAATAAAGAGGTAGCAGAACTAAATTGAACCTTTGAATAAATGGCCTTAGTGGACACTTACAGAGTGTTCCATGCAACAACATCTAAATACACATTCTTTACAGCTTCACATGTGAAATTCTCCAAAATAGAGCACACACTAGCACATAATACAGATCATGTGCAGGAAAAAACAAGAAAGCAGAAATTTTCCCATGCATGTTATGAAACCATAGTGCAATGAAACTGAAAATTAGTGACAAAAGAAACTGCAACCCCCCATAAAGACGGAAATTAAATCACACCCTCCTCAGCAACCAATGAGTTACAGATAAAATTAAGCAAGAGATTAAATAATACCTACAAGCCAATGAAAATTGAAATACAACTTACAGGAATTTATGAAATGTGATGAATGCAGTTATCTGAGGGAAATTTAGTTAAGTCACACATTAAGAAAACATGAGAACAAATAAAGACCTTTATTTTGCACCTCAAGCTTCTAGACAAAGAAGAGCAAACCAAGCCCAAATCTCAAAGAAGGCAAGATATTATAAAGATTAGAACAGAAATTAATGCAATTGAGGCAAAGAGCTGGTTCTTTGAAAGAATAATAAATTTGATGAAACCCTAGTGAACCTCATTAAAAAGAGTAAAGAAAAACTCAAATTCAAGCAATAAGAAATGCAAAGGGTTAAATTACTACAGGTCTTGTGGAAAATCAAAAGATCATAAATAGCTACTTTGAAGAATCTTTACTCTCACAGATTGGAAAGCACAGAAGAAATGGACAGATTTCTAGATTGCTATAGATTACCAAAACTGAATCAAGAAGATATAAAATCTCTGAATCACACAATATCAGCTAATGAAATTGAAAATGTAAGAAAAAACTTAACAAAATATCCCAGCTCCTTATGGATTTACAGCTGAATTCTATAAGAAATTTAGAGAACATTTAAAAGAAAGATGGCCTCTTTAACAAATGGTACCAGAAAAACTGTTTCTGCACATGTTGAAAATTAAAACTAGATCCAGGTCTATCACCACACACTAAAGTTCAAGTGGATTGATGATCTAAACATTAAAACAGAGACACTAATTCTACTGGAAGACAAAGAATATGGAAGTCTGGAAGATGTAGGGGTAGGCAGAGAGTTCATGAATAAAAACCAAACTGCATGGGAAATACTCCAAAAAATCAACAACAAGAATCTCATCTTACTGAGAAGTGTCTGCATGTCAAAAGAAATCACCAACAGAGTGAAAAGACAACCTACAAGTTGGAAAAAGTCTTAACCAATAAAAACTCAGATGAAGAACTTCTATCTGGCATATATAAAGAACCACAAACAGAAAAAATCATATCCCTAAAATTCCAAGATCCGACCCCAAAATGGGCACCTGGGATGAATGCCTATTTCTCAGAGGAAGAAATGCAAAAGGACATTTCTTTTGGGTATTTTTACAAAAGAACTGAAAACATCATACTACAGTGATATTTATGCACCCATGTTTATAGCAGCACAATTTGTCACAGTTAAAGGAAACAACCAAAATGCCCATTACTTAAGGAATGAATAAAAATGATATGGCATATGTTTTGGTGCAACCAGGAATTGAACTCAGGCCCTTGAGCTTGTCAGGGAGACACTTATTCACTGAGCCATCTCCCTGGCCCGATATGGCATTTGTATGCAATGGAGTATTACTTAGCTATAAAGAATGATAAGTTTAAGGGCTTTATAGGTAAATGGATGCAACTAGAGAATATATTCCTCAGTGAAATAAATCAGAGCCACATGTGTAATACATTGTGTACATATCTTATATTTTTTCTCTAGTATAAGAACCTGAAAGAATAAATAAAATCTTCAAGGAATAATAGATACAGTAAAGCAGACAGAAACTTAACATGAGGAATAAACAATGAAGATGAGGGAAAGGAGAAATGATAGGAAAAATGGGGGGAGCAATAATGCAAGTATATATACAGCAGAACTGAGATGATTGTACTGTTTATGTTCATCAGTTTTTTGACAGTAGAAGTTAATGTTTGAAATATTCCCTTTGACTATAAGAGCTAATAAATGTAATCTAAAAAACTACATCAAAGACAGAAATGTGCATTTCAAAAATGACCTATTGAATACCTATTATCTTGGCCTTCTAAATGTGTATCATGTCTAATGTCTTATCAATTATTATTATTGTACTATCCTTAAAATAAATTTGAAAAAATGGAAAGGACAAGTAAAATATTAAGGTTTATTGAAAGCAAGCATTAATGTTTAATGATTTCTCTAGTCTTGTATACCTATATCTGTTAATCTTAGCAACAGATGCATAACAAAGATACTTAATATAACCACCATTCTAAGTTTTTAGTCTTGTTTTGAAATTCTGTACCTTATGCATTGTTGTATGTTGGTCTGTTTCTGTTCTTTGTTCTTACTATTTGTTTCTGCTTTTTTCTTTTTACTCTGAAATAAAATTTAAAAAATAAAATAAAGAAGTCCTCAAATACTAAAAGAAGTTGATGGATGAACCAGTGCTTGAATTGGTCCCATTTTTTAAAAAGTTAAACAATATTAAATTCTATTTCCTTCTGAGACAGTGGAAGAAACTTAAAATGTATTTTTAAAATGGGCTATATCATGAATAATTCTTGCCTTTTAATTAAAAATAAGACTAACTACACATTCTTAATATAACTGACATTCTGTATCAAGGAGATCCTTAAACAAAACATACCTTAAAATCGTACATAGGACATCCAAGTACACAAATGGGAGATTTGGGGCACAAAGGACAATGCAGGACAATGAGGCCTCATGTCTGAGCACTGTGTCACTGAGGCTATTTCAACACAGATGACAAGCTGGAGTCAAGGAAGCACTGCAACAAAGTCAAGGACACAAGTGCATACATTGCAGCATCCCTAAATGCCAAAGACCAAAACCAAAATGTCTTGAAAAATAAATAAAGATACACCAGCAAAGTTCAAATTGATGTTCAAATATGTTCATCAGGCTGAGAAAATACTCCAACATAAAGGCAATATATGATATTTGGGGCACAAATGTCACTAGTTCTTTTATTGCCCATTTCAGGCAGTGCTTCAGTTTGCTCTGCAGCTAAGACTCTTCACCAAGTGTGACTACATAATAAAGAAATTATGGAAATGACATTATTTATTCCTTGTAGCAATAGGTGAAATAGAAATACAATACAGCTGGCTAAAACTTAGTTCCACAGTATGTAGGTAACACAGAAGCATGAAGCAAAAATGATATTTGAGCTCTACTGACAATTTTTGGGAAAGTACCATAAGTAGCCACTGGTGCTGGGTTCAAAATAATCTTACAAATACACCTCAAAATTCTATTCTACAAATCTACATTAAACCTCATGTTCAAACAATGAATAGGAATACACCTAAAATATGAATGTTGACAAGATTTGTTTTCTTTTCTCCCACCTGACTATAAGATGTGATTACAGACCCTTGAGTACCAAAGGATGGTGATTAAAATTGCATCACTTCCCTCTTGCCTTCACCAGTGTATAGTTTTGTTCTACATAAATATCAATAATGGGAATATAAACGATGCCCAGAAGTTCTGCTAAGGCATTCCTGAAATAATAGCCATACACACAAAGAACCCAGACAATGGAATAAACTTCTGTAGGGAAAGATCAAGTCTTTGGAAGCACTCTTTCACAATATATTCTATATCTAAAAGGCAGAAATAGAGTAAGGCCACTCATACATGAAAATCCTGGTTATTTATACTGGTCTAGAGTCCATATTAATCCTGCATCTTCTAGTCTCTTTTCTATGTCAAGCACTATATGGGAAAAACGTACTAGAAGGACCCTACCTTGTTAAGTTTATAACTGCACTGGAGGATCATGACTTACACTATCAAATAGCAATAAGCAATGCACAATGCAATAGGTACAATGGGATGTATACTTTAAAGATTGCAACGTGGGTCCTCCAGGGAGATGAAAATCAGCAGAGTCTGGAGAAATCAAAGAGGGTGTCTTGTGTAGGTCAGAAACTTATATTCTATTAAAATAACAAAGATCAAAAGCTAAATGAGGTTCAGCTAAAACATGCTTTTTCCCTATCTTTAATAGATCTAAATTTCAGCTATTTACTTGAACCAATAGTAGTGTCAATGCAGGCATAGGAATAAGGAAAATGAATGGCAACAGTGTTCTAAGCAAAGACAACTAGGAATTAAGAATAGTCATGAATTTTCTGTATATACATAAAACAGCACAGTGTCAGTTGAAAGAAGGTTTGGATTCAATTCTAGAAGAGAAACCATTCGTAAAAAGCATAATTGAGACATTAATATGATCAGAACTCTATTATTCAACACAATCAAGTAAAAGCAGAAAAGGTAATAAAAAGATAAGGAAAAATAAGAGAGCAAGTCCATAAAGTTACTGCTGATCAGGAGATATAGGACCTTTCTAGTCCTTTAAACACTCTTTCAGATGAATTAGTAAAGTTTTGACTATTTATTTGATTCATCCCCAGATTCCTGTGTTTGGAAGACTTTGCCTAGGAATTCCAGGGCCCATACTACAAGTTTTCTTTATTTCTGCGTGAAGACGACCTCTCATATGATAAACCCATACCTGACAACCATTGCACCAGTGTCTTCAGGAAACAGTGGAGACACATTAACTTCTATGTATGGACATTTAGTTCTGCTCATTTTCCTTTTACATAATTTGCCTCAATCCTCCACCTCCTGGGTTTCATAAACACAGTTAATTACATGAAGGTCACAGAAAATGGAGTTTGAGAATGTGTTCAAAATGGTCCTGACATACAAGTTGTATTGTACTGTGTGAAACACAAAGGATGACTGCACAAAAAGAACAACAAATAACTTCAAGCTTCCCTTGTCCAGTCCAGTTTCATCACAAAGCATAACTGTGACAGCAATATTTTCAGAGTAACATTATGTCAAATTATAAAGAAGTTTTAACCCTCAAACATACATGGCATTCTGAAATTCCAGAGGAATAAATGCATGGACTTGAGCAAGTGAAATCATTTGGACTTCACAGCTAGGTTTCAGGTAATAATTCTTAAGAATTCATACCAGGTATGAATTTCTACAGAAACATTCTGCTATGTGTCTGTCTTATTGGTGTGATAGTGACAACACATCACAGACAGTAACAGAAGAACAGACAGTAACAGAACTCTACTCCTGAAAATCACATGAAATCCCAACTTGAGTTCCAACCAACACCGCCTTAAAAGCCCTGGAGTATATATTGTAGGCTTTGATTATCACTTCTTTCTCCCTCATGTATCATCAGTCTCCTGATTTCACCTTAAGCAATGCTATTGAATCTGATTTGGTAAGGATTAAATTCCTTCCTCCTCTCTTTTTTTCTTAGAGCTGCTCTTTCTGCTGTTCTTTAAAGAGCAAGAAAAAATATATATTTCTCATTCTTTAGATGTACCATGGCTGTCTAAATCTATTTGAACTTTGTCTCAGTTACTTTTTACTCATTGCTAGGACAAATACCTGACCCTCAAAATGAAGGAAGGAATGATGTATTTAGCTGGCTCCAAGGCAAAGGGCAGCAGTTCCCAGCAGCAGAAAACAATGACGAGCAGAGGAGGAGCAGCAGCAATGGCATCTATCAAGCCTCTTTCTCTTCCTTCCATGTCCACATCAATCAAGCTCCTCCAAGGAAGTGGGGCCCTGAAGGCTTCCTCAACCACTTTGTGTACCCTATAAATGTGGAGTCACTCTGGGGCAGTGCCTCCCTGCCCTAGAGTGGGGCCTCCATGACCCCACTCTAGGGGGTCTGGATCTGCCAAGCAGATCCAGCCAAGCTTCCAAAATCTGAAGTTCACACAGTGTATCAACCCCCACAACTTACCCCTTGTCAGTTTGGCAACTACTCATATACTTTTTTAAACCAGTCTTCAGATACAGACATGTTTACTAACATTTCACAAGTTGGACATTACAACAACACAGATTTAGTGGTCTTCAGGAATCACTATTAAGTCTATCAACATTATATTACATGAGAAGCATAACATTCTGCCCCTGGCCCACCAAAGACTCAAGCACATACCTTTATGCAAAAGGCTTTTGTCTATCATCAAGAGCTGCTAAAGCCCTAACTGTTTCAGCATTGCTAAAAAGTTTAAATCCCATGTCTTCTCTAAGATCTAAGGCAATCTCTTAGCTGTGAGCCCATGTGCAAACGAAAACTTAAACACTTTTAATATTTAAAGGCACAAGATAGAGGTTACCATTTCAAAAAGTTTACCCAGGAGGATACAAACCATTGGGACCAAAACAAGTCCAAAATACAAAAGGGTAAACATTAAGACCTGTAGTCCCATGTAGAACATCCAAAGTAACCTGCAACAAGTTGTAAGCTCCAAAAGTTTTACATGGCTCACCCCTATGACACTTTTGCTGGTAGTTCCCATGGCTTTTCTCTGGGGCTGGCTTTGCTCTCTGCTTGTAGTTCTCCTTAGACAATCAATGTTCCTGGATTTTTTAACTTTTGGGGTTTCTACTGAATAGGTTCCTCACTCACAGCCTTATATATTGCCCTTTCAGGGTCACACTGCCTTGCCTCTCAGGTCTTCTGCAATCCAGGTGGAAGCATTCCTGACCTCAGAACTCTTGTATTCTGAATGCACCTAAAACCAATGCCATGTGGGTGATGCTAAGTTCTGCTGCTAACTAAAGCAATAGCTTGGCTTTTTTCCTCTCTTGGCTGTAGGGGTTGAGTGCCTGGATTGTTGAACATTTTGAACCTGATTCCAAGGAATAAATTCTGTATGCTGCTGCAATACTGTAAACTGGAGTGGCCACTGCCTTCAGTTTGGAACATGGGATTGTGTGTGTGTGTGTGTTTCTTTAAAGTAAAGTCCCTACACTTGAGGTTCCAAGGCTATAAAAGGCAAGAACCTGCCACCTCTTATGATACCCTCAAGACATTTTTTTTATTTTATTTCTGAGCAATGGAAAACTTAGCTCTGTTTTTGTAATCCACAGTCTTCCTGGCATTTTCTTTCTGGCCAAACTCACAAGATTTTAAATAATCTTTCTGGGCTCTTTGCTCTTGATTTTTAACATAAATCAAACTAAAAGACTCCAACAGTAGCCATTCCATTGCTTCAACATTCATTGCCTTGAAATTTTCTTTGTCAGATTAACTAGTCCACCATGCTTAATCTCAGTCTCAGGCAAAGTCTCTGGACACGAGCAAAGTGTGGACAAACTTTCTGCCAAGCCATAACACAAATCATATGGAGTCCAACAATCAATACAGTCCTTCTTCCCAGCAGACACCTCCCCAGGCTGGTCTTTACAGGCATGTTTTCTATCAGTCTTCTGGTCTTCAGAGTACTGAGCAGAATCTCCCATACAGTAGAGCCAAAGGCATGCCAACCCTTCCCTTGTAGGGGCCATCTCTAAACCTTTCCTATGTCTTCTCATAAGCAAGGAAGGAATCCTGTGTCTTGTTCATGTATCCCAAGAACCTAAAATGGCATCAGATTCTCCCTAAATGGGTGTCTGAATCTGATGACACTCCAACAGACCAAAGGCGCCCTGGAATTTTTCCACCTTCATACACTTTAGGATGATTAACTTTATTCAACCACTTTCCCATCCTTCTTCTATGCACAACACATCTTCTTCTCCCCAAAACACACTCAAATTCCATTAAGGAAGAAAGAATAAAAGAAATGGTCATCACCTTTAAATTAATTCATCAAAATAACTGAGACATGATTTCCATATTGATTTATATTATGTAAGTTCAGCCTGAAGTTTAACACAGATTAGTATTTCTTATTTGCCCTCTAAAACGCAATCTGTGTGAGAGAAGAATTTGAAAGAATTTGAAAAATGAGCTAAAGTGTCACTATTATTATTATTTTTTTTTTTGAGATAGGTTGTCATTCTGTAATTCAGTCTGGCCTTAAATTCATAGAATCCTCCAGTCTGAGCCTCCTAAGTGCTGGGATTTAAGGGGTGTCCTTCCCCATCATACCTAGTTTATTGATACCATTCACAAAATCATTTATTTGCTAAAGGATGAACAAAATATCCATTTAAAATGAAGATGACTTTGCCCCTGCCATCTTTCCTAGCTTTTCTCCTTGCTCTCTCTTAGTTGTCCAATCCTTAAGTTCTCACTTTCCTTCTAATTGTGTTATACCTTTCTATTTTCATTTCTTCTTTTGAGTTCTTATACTAGGGAGACTGTACAATATTCACATGTGGGTCTGCTTTATTTTACTTATGAGTATATCTTCAAGTGTCATCCACTTAAATATAAATGCTTTAAGTTTATCATTCTTTGTAGCTGAGCAACTCCATGGCATAAAAATACATCTTTTTCATCCATTCCTCAGGTGACGGGCGTCTTAATTGCTTTCAACATTTAGCTTTCACAGATTGTGCTGCTATGAACATAGGCACACATATGTCACTAAGATAAGACATTTTCAGTTACACCAGGAAAATTCCCAGTAGGGGGATAGCTGGCTTGAATGGGATTTCCAGTCTTAGTTTTTTAAGGACCCTTCACGCTGATTTTCATAATGTTTACACCAGTCTACATTCCTACCAGCAGTGGAGAAAGGTTCCTTTTTCCCCACAGACTCTCCAACATTTGCTGTTACTTGATTTGTTGTTAGCTGATTCTTTGTGGGGTGAGATGGCATCTCAGTGTTGTTTTAATTTGCATTTCACGGAGCTAGTTATATGGAGATATTTTCATGTATTTATTTTCTTCTTTAAGTTTGTTCTCTGAGAAGTGAACAAAATTTTGCTCTCAGATGCCCATTTCTGGATCAGGTCTTTAAATTTTGGGGCGCTAATGTTTTTTAGTTCTTTACAAATTCTAGACAGCAGACCTTTGTCTGAACACTTAGTGAAGATTTCTTCCAAACTTGTGAGTTGCCTTTTCACTTTGTTTCAGTTTCTTTGGAGATGAAAAATCTTCTCAATAAGAGGAGGTCCTAGTTGTTAATTGATTCCAGTATTACCCATCTGATTTATTTTTGTTCAATAACTCTTTGCCTTCAAGAGTTCCACCTGATTTCTATTCCAGAAGATTGAATGTTTCTGTTTTAATGTTTAGATATTTAATCCATTTTGACTTTAGCTTAGTGTATGGTGATAGACCTGGGTGAAGTTTTAGTTTTCATCATGTGGAGAGCCAGTTTTTTCAGCATCATTTGTTAAAGAGGCTATCTTTCTTCTAGTAAGCATGTTTGGCCCCTTTGTCGAAGATAAGATGACTGACTGCTTGTAAAGGCTTCTCTGTCTTCTAATCTATTCCATTGATCCTCAGGCCTATTTTGTTGCCAGTACCATGCTGATTTTATACAGTACCTTTGTAGTATAATTTCAACTCAGGAATTGTTATGCCTCCTGCCTTGTCTTGGTTGCCCTTGTTTTGGTTAAAGGATTGCCTTTGATATTCTAGGTATTTCCTATTTGCAATTAAATTTTAGGAATGATTTTTCTATGTCTTGGAGGTATATTGGTGGTAGTTTGATAGGGATTGCATTAAATCAGTACAGTAATTTTGGAAGTATGTTCACAATGTTGGTTCTTCCTATCCTGGAGCAGGGAATATCTTTCCTTTTCTGAAATCCTCTACGATCTCTTTTTTAAGAGTACTATAACTTTCCATTTTTGTCATATTCTATAGGGACTTAAAGTTTGACATATTAATTCTTGATGAAAAATACATGTTCCATATTATACCTAAGATGTTTGATATTCAGATAGATAGTGAAGTTAAACCAAACTGCATATTTTTTAGGGTAATAATAAGCTTCTTTTCTGAAGGGTTAAAACCTAATTTTGCAGACCAAAGATTAGGGAAAAGGAAGGGCTGCAAGGACAGCCAACATTTTGGCCCTAGCCTTTCAAGGTCAGTGAAGACTCAGGACATAGAAGAACCTATGCTATAACATGTAAGTCAGTTGTGTCCCAAATTTTCTGAACAAGGAGATTATGGGACTCAGAGGAATGTGACTGATGATGTAGAATGTGCATAAGGAAAGTCACACAGAGATAAAGCATCCTTTCAGGCTTTCACAGGTAGAAAATTGGTCAAGCAATGGCCATGACTCATCTACACGGCTGACACTGACAAAAGATCTACAAAGTGTGGTACAGTGTTTTAGGATAAATCCTGAGGGGACTTGACTGGCCTTATCAAATACAAAAGTTACATTTATTGATATATAGGTGTTTCTTTATCTCAGTGTTAACCATCCAGCTGAAAAGTATAACAATGAGGTATAAAAAGTAAATCCATATTAATAGGCTGAGCTGTAAAAGGCTCAAGTCAACAACTTCTGACATTAACAGTTGTATGGATAACCCACTACTATTATGGACTATTGGACTATTTTGCAATATTTTGCTGCTGAATTCACACACCTACAGTATTTAAATGACAATGGAATACACTTCTCTGACAAAACTAAGCAAAAAAAGGGAGATACAAATGAATAACCATTTTATATCTATATATTCAAAATAGGAAAAATGTACAGCTACTTCTGCTTAATTCAATGAATAAAAAGCTTTGTTCTAAAATAAATAAATAAATAAAATGAAAATGATATTTTCAAAGTAGCTTTCTTTTTCTTTCACTGAGTACTTTAAGTGTTAATGTACTGTCAGCTCCTCTGAGGGAGCCCAAGGAAGATTTTCACTGGTGAAGTCCCCAGGTTAAAAAATGCAAGGGGCAAGATATTAGCAACAACCTCAGGCAGCATGGGCAGAGCAGAGTGCAAGAACATAAGAGCAGCCTGTATCTTTATTAAATAATCCTTGTACAGGTTTTTGTCAATATTTACATTCTTATACACTGCAAAGCCAGCACATGCAACAGCAACAACAACAACAACAACAAATATATATATATACTTATATTAAATATATATGTTTATGTTAACTATGTATTATTTAAACATTATTTTTATTTAAACATTATACATAAACTGAAAAACAAGGAAAAACTGTTTTGTTTGTTTGTTTTGAGACAGCATGTCACTCTTTAGTGCATGCTGATGTTGAAATGATGGATGCAGCGTAGGCTGGCCTCAAGTTCATGGCAATGCCGTCTCATCCTCCCAAGTGCTGGGATTTTGTGCATGCACTACCACATGCTTTGAAAACAAATTAATGTTTTTATAAATCAAATTTTGAAAAATTATATTGATAATCTGGATTAGTAAATACATCTGTATGATTATCTTACTTATCATCTATATATAATAAACCAGAGAGCTAATATTCATTCTCCCAGTTTTGTTATTAAGGAGACTGAACTCTAGAAAGGTAAAATAGTTCAGGACTGCATAGGATGTGAGAAAGCCCAAGACTGAAGTCCATGACCTATACATCAAGTTTTGTTGCTTAGAAATACAAGTATTCTTATTCATAGGAGTAGAGAGAAAGATAAATTTAATAAACTGATGATCCAGCCCATTTATTAGAACTATTTTCTTATCATGCTGTGAGGATAAAAGGTAAAATGAATCAGTGAGGAGGATTTCACTTCCTCTTTCTACATTTTCATACATGGGAGCTAAGTGAAATTCATACATAAATGGAAAACAATGCGGTTTAATCAGAATTAGAAGGAAACTTATACTACAATTGTTTTTCAAGTTAATTTTTCTCTACCAAGAAAATAATTGGTTATATGATATACTCTTTAGCAAATGTGAGTTGAAGTGGGAGCAGGAGGTAAAAGATGTGAAGTCCTTGATCTTGATAATAATGGTCAAAACAAAATTTTTTAGAACTATTAACTCTTAGGCAGTATGCAAAAATATTTCAAAGTTTTGATATGAAACAAGAAACTCAAAATATTGAGGCTGTTGGAACATGATGCCTGTTATCGTTGAGTATTTACACAGGAATATAAGAAAACTTCACATCTCCATGAGGGTGTCATGTCTACTGGTGGAAAACGAACAATGAACACTGCTGATTTCTGTTCTCTTTGCCAATATGAATGGCTGATTGCACAAGAGAATGAAACAAAGCATGAGGACTCTCAACTTTCTGACTGAATTGTCAGGAACGCTGCACACTAAATGGAGTACAGCTAGACATTGTCACAGAAGTTAGTATCTACCGTGGTCTGATTATGGTACCTTTTTGTATGAGACCTTAGTGATTAGCTTGGGACAAGAAGTAGAAGTAGATTAATAATAACCGGCAGTGATATTTCTTTTAGTATAATGTCTGTATCCAAGCATGTTTTTCATAAAAAATAGCACAGACACAAAATTTCTGCTGATTTTCCTTAACAAATGTTTGCATTGCCCCTTACTGATGAACAGGGCTCAGGAGAACTATAGGGAACCTATCTAAGCTGAGCTCTACGTAACTTGTGATATGGGTCTTTCTGTAGTGTACATAAAATCTAGCACAATTTGATACTGCACTTCATATTGGTTTCTAGTCCTCAGAAAAGGACAAATCCAATACAAATATCCTGCAAGTATCAGATTCCAACTCATTTCTTTGACTGAATTTATGACTATGTATTTCATTGTTTACTAATGAGCTAACTAAATAAAATATTGTAATTGAAAAAAAACCATATACTATCACACATTGTGCTGCTGTAAACATAGGTACACATATATCGCTATGATACAATGTTTCCAGATCCTTTGGGAAAATTCCCAGTAGAGGGATAGCCGGCTTGAATGGGATTTCTAGTCCTACTCTTTTGAGGAGTCTCCACACTGACCTCCACAATGGTTGCACCAGTCTACATTCCCACCAGCAGTGGAGAAGTGTTCCCTTTTCCCCACAACCTCTCCAACATTTGTTGTTGGTTGATTTCCTTATGATAGCCATTCTTTCTGGAGTGAGATGGTATCTCAGTGTTGT
>PVKA01047940.1:0-14055 GCA_004027165.1 Ctenomys sociabilis
AAGCCAGACTGCCCCTGAGATCTCCATCTCAGGGATCAGACTCCTTTTTACCAGCTGGGAGACTGAAGGGCCCTGGGACCCTCTCTGCCTTCTCCCTCTGGCTGGACTGTCACCTGCATAGAGGAGCCCTGGATAATCATGACTATAAAAAATTCCAACCTATGTCTGGACACTGCATCTGTCTCTTGGCCTTTGTTATCAGGTTGGCCTTCCTTTGAGCCATCATACTTCAGTAAAATGTATCACTAAAGGGAGATCACTCTTTCTCACAACCCTTGGGCTGGCTTTCTCTCCTCCCTTTCCTTCTTTTTTAATATTATAATTTTTATTGAAGAACAAATAGCAATGAGACAGTTTCAAGACAAATTAACAGGACAGATTCGATAAATTAATACATTGCAAAATGTTTTCATAATGTTTTGGTGATGTACAAGGTGCATACATGATATTATACTTACAGACATTATTATAGCAGATGTTCCTAATCGGTGAATTAAGAGAGTGTAGCTATTTACTTATTTTATTTTTTATAGCTGAATTATATCACAGATTCAATAATTAAATACTTTCTACCTTGTTATCTCCCTAGTGTTTGTCCATAGTACTAGAAGCCAATGTAATATCTTGTCCAACCACTATTAGTGCAAATCTTGCTTCTCATACAATTATGCAGAAGGACAGCATATTTATCCAAACTGTACTGTTTATACACACACCATGATTCTTCCTTTCTATACCCCTTTTTTGTCTAGACCTGTCAAAGATGGGCACTCCATTGTCATTAAACCAATTTAGATGCCTGAACTTGGCAACACAATCCAACACAGTCCAGCATTCCACAATAATAGTGAGTTATCTGAAGAAGTTGTCGACCATAGTCATTTACAGCTCAGCTTAATATTATGGCCCCACGATGTATACTTCATTTTTATACTTTTCTGCTGGATGGTTAAGACCTAGATAGATCAAGACTTATATACCAACACATGAACTTTACATTTCCTATGTGGTCAGTGAAGTCCTCTCAGGGTTTGTTTTGTAGTCCTGTACATTATTCTGTAGTTCCTTTGTCTGTGTCATCCATGTGGATGAGTCACAGCCAATGCTTGACCAGTTTGCTCTCTGTGAGAGCTTGAGAGAAAGTTTTCTCTCCATGTGACTCTCCCCAGGCACACTATAGAACTTCAATCTCTTTCCTCTGTGGCTCCATAATCTCCTTGTTCAGAAAATTTGGAGCTCAACTGAGTTTCATGATGTTGCAGTACAGGTTCTCCTATGTCCTGAGTCTTTGCTGACTGTGAAAGGCTAGGGCCAAAATGTTGGCTGGCCTTGTGGCTCTTCTAATTCTCCAATTTTGATCTGTGAACTTAGGTTGTTAACCATCCAGAAGAAAAGCTGATTAGTATCCTGCAGCATATGCCATTCACTTTGCCTTATCTGACTCAATTGATTTTAGTTGTTGTACGTTTCCTTTTGTATTTCTGCTTTTCGCTTCTTATACTAGGGAGACTATATGATATTTACACATGTGTGACTGGTTTATTTCACTTATGAGTATATGTTCAAGTGGCATCCACTTCAGTATAAATGCTTCAAAGTTATCATTCTTAATAGCTGAGTAATACTCCATTATATAGAAATACCACATCTTTTTCAACCATTCCTCATGTGGCTAGACTGCCCATCCTAATGGTTAATAATAATTTGACTTGCATTGTACCCACTTAATGAGTTTGCTGTAAAACTTCCCGTGAGAAGATGGCAGCAAACTCATTGGCGACTCAATTTTGGGTCCTCTCCTTTCTCAGGAGCTACCTCTGTCAATAACTTTTCCTACTCTTAACCACTCCTGATCCTTGGAATTCATTCTTCGATTTTGGGTAATACAGACTCTGTGTGTCTGATATCCACAGTATGAAAGTTCTATTATCTCCCCTATATCAATGTGACTCTTCTTCTCTGACACTGTCGCCCACTCTACGTCCCAGTCTCTATCAGCTAAGCACCTTTCCTCCCCCACGTCCTTCTACCATGTTTTCTCTGCCTTGGAACCAATTACCCATAGACTAAGTCCTTTAAAACAGAGAAATTAAATTTTAGCTCCTTTAAGCTGTGAGAGTCGGGCGTTACGTCCAGCAGTGGGAAAGCTGACCGGTATACCTCCCTGAGTCTCATCTGTGCTCTGTATCTTAACTGGAGCCCTCATTTGGGTTTTCTGCTCATCTTATTTACTCCTACTTGATCCCTTACTTGAGTACAGATTAAAGGCTGCCATATGGCTTTTTAGGGGTCTCCGTCATGCACTCTGCTTATCACAGTGTCTTATACGTGTGGATACTGCACAGCATTTAGTAATTTGAATGACAAAATTTTGGGTCTAAGTTTAAAGTTGTAAAGTAAAGGAGATAAGAGTGCAGAGAACACAGAGCCTATTGAAAAATACATTGGAATTTGAGAAAGAGGACTGGAGGAGGACGCTGTGAGGGGTAGAATTGGGAGAAGTGCTGGCAGGGTGCAGTCTGAAGACCCTTGAAGAGCCCAGGAGAAATCCAGACCTGGCATTATCTCATTATCACATTAAAGGGCCTGAGCCTAGGATGACTGCCCTTTGTTGACAGATACTTTTTTGATCTTATAAAGGAATGTGAGGAGAGAAGTTTCCTATGGCTTCCTGTGAAATTGCTTTGCATTTCACAGAGAAAGCTCTCTAAATTACAAATAAGAAATGAATGTGAAGTGATTAACTGCCCCAGATTCTAAAAAAAAAAAACTAGGAGGAGGAGGAGGAGAAGGAGGAGGAGGAGGCAAATTAGCTGGAGTAACCATTTAAATATTGGAAAATCCAAAGACAGCCTCTATGGTAGAGGCAAAGATAAAAGATCCAAGGAGCCCCTGCTGACCAAGAAGCCTGGCAACTTTCAGGGGCTTAAAATCTACCTGCTTGAACCAGATGTAGGAAGGGAGTCTTTTGTTCTAATCTGCTTGTGAAAAACCTTACATAAGAGGAACCTTGCCACCCTGAAGTTGTCTATTAATTTCTTCAAAGTTCCTTCCACAGAGGGCTGGGAAGCTTCTCTTAACCCCCACATTAGGGAAAAGAAGACAAACAGTGGAGATATGGAAACAGATGGTGAGATTTTATCATCCAGTAGCTTTAAGGGCAGAGGGAATGATTCATGCATATAACAAGGGCTGTGAATGGGGAGACTCAGTAATGTACCCCCAAACATGGGTTTAGTTCTATGGCACTTGTCTGCTATGTCATCCTCACGCTCCAACCTTGGGATCTGAAAGAGGCTTGGAGTCCCAAGAATCCATGTAGAAAGACCATGTAGAAAGAATCTATGCAGAAAGAGACCATCTGCCTTTTCCTGGGAAATCTTTCTTTTTTTAAAAGAAGAAATTTCTAGACACATGATTCGTGAAAGAGAGGAGGAGCATGAGAAGCGAGGAGCGGGCACGGTGTTTTCCCAGCAGGAATCGTCATAAGGGAGTGTATCTCTATCCACGTGGGGCAGGCAGGTGTCCTGATCATCAGTGCCTGCTGGGAAATGTTCTGTCTTGAACATGGAATCCAGCCTGATGATCGGATGTATAGTGACAAAACCATTGTGGCAGGGACGACTCGTTCAACACATTCTTCGGTGAGGCTAGGTCTAGCAAGCACGAGCCCAGAGCAGTGTTAGTGGAAGTGGACCCCACGGTGGTTGGTAGATGAAGTGCACATAGGGACCTACCGGCAGCTCTTCCACCCAGAGCAGCTAATCACACAGAAGGAAGATGCAGCTAGTAATTATACCACAGACCAATGCACTATTGGCACGGAGATAGTGGACTTGGTCCTGCAGTGAGCTGCCCGAGCTGCGCACAGGCTTGCAGGGCTTCCTCATCTTCCAGAGCTTTGGAGGTGGTGCCAGGTCTGGGTTTACGTCTCTGCTCATTGAGCGGCTCTTGGTGGACTACGGTAAGAAATCCAAGTTGGAGTTTGCCATTTAGCCAGCCCCCAGGTGTCCATGGCTGTCATGGAGCCCTACAACTCCATCCTGACCATACACACAACCCTGGAACACTCACACTGTGCCTTCATGGTGGACAATGAAGCCATCTATGACATCTGTCAGCCCAACCAGGATACTGAGCGCCCCACCTACACCAACCTCAATCGTCTGATCAGGCAGATCGTGTTGTCCATCACGGCCTCCCTGCGCTTCGATGGGGCCCTGAATGTGGACCTGGCAGAGTTCCAGAGCAACTGGGTGCTGTACCCTTGCATACACTTCCCTTGCCCACCTGTGCCCCGGTCATTGCTGCTGAGAAGGCCTACATGAGCAGCTGTCCGTGGCTGAGATCACCAATGCCTGCTTCGAGCCAGCCAATCAGATGGTCAAGTGTGACCCTCGCCATAGCAAGGACATGGCCTGCTGCGTGTTGTACAGGGGACACGTGGTTCCCAAAGATGTCAATGCTGCCATTGCTACTATCAAGGCCAAGCATACCATTCACTTTGTAGACTGGTGCCCAACTGGATTCAAGGTGGGCATTAACTGCCAGCCCCAGACTGTGGTCCCAGTGGGAGACCTTGCCAAGGTGCAGAGGGCCATGTGCATGCTGAACGACACACCACCGTTGCTGAGGCCTGGGCCTGCCTAGACCACAAGTTCAGTCTCATGTATGCCAAGCAGGCCTTTGTGCACTGGTACACAGGAGCAGGCGCGGAGGAAGGGGAGTTCTCAGAGACCTGGAAGGATCTGGCGGTGCCAGAGAAGGATTATGAAGAGGTGAGCATAGATTCTGTGAGAGTAGAGGCTGAAGAAGGAGAACACTGAGTAGGCGTGAGAAGGTAGCAAATGTTCCTTAACTTCCTGCTCACATGCATTATTAACCAGTATATTGTGCACCTATTAAATTCCTGTATTGAAGCATTCAAAACAAAAAACAAAACAAAAAATTTCTAGTCAGGTTGGCAGCGCACATCTGTAATTTCAAGTATTCAGGAGGCTGAGGAAGTAGGATTATGAGAGTTCAAGGTCAGCCTGGGCAACTTAGTGAGATGCTGTCTTAAAATAAAAAGTAAGGACATTGGGGGTACAGCTCAGTGGTAGAGCACTTTCCTAGCATGTGCAAGGCCCTGGGTTCAACCCCCTAGGGGAAGGCAGAAAAACTGTCCTCAGAGACCCCATAATTATAGACTTATCAGTGATGATAGACAAATTCCATGTGACTATCCTAAATCGAACATCAGCTTGATTAGCTGATATCAATAAGGATCTGTAACTCAGAGGAGCTGTCACCTGATGGAATTTAAAGTGGTCCCCACAAAAGATGGAGTCTTCAAGCCACAGAATAGGTAGTAAGACTGCAGAAGTACATCTTGGAACATGTCAGGGAGGGGTATAGGTAGTTTATTAGAGCCCTAGGACATCTGTTCCTAGTGTCTGTCAGGTTACTGTTAATGGGCTAGATTAGTGCTACCAAACGTACTGAGCTTGTGGTTTTGTAAACATCAAGGAATGAAGTTATAAAACAAAAAAGAAGGTTTAGGGGAATTTTATTAAAAAGAAGAATAGCTTGTGGACTCTCAGGAGGGGTCCCAAGTGTGTGGACACATAACTTCTCAATCCAGAGCTAATTATAAATGAGCAGAGCTCAGAAACTGATCATCTAGGCTGGGGAATTGGCTCAGTGGAATAAGCATTTCCCTGGCAAGCACAAGAGCCTGAGTTCAATCTCTGGTTCCACAAAAAAATAAAAAGAAAAGAAAAATGAAAATGATCAACTATTAGTGGTCATCTATCACAGGTGGCTCTGTGACTATAAAATGACCAATCAGAACTCAGTCTTGTAACTCAGTCTTCAGAGTTCTTTTGAAAGAAGGGATTTAAAGGAAACTGGCATTTTAAAGGATAAAAGGAAACTTTTTTGTTTTGCTTATTAAGTTCAGGAGCTTGGAAAGGAGTGGCTGCACCTCCCTTTAGTAGGGAGGGTGCTGCATCGAAATGTTGGCTGAGCAAGTCCCTCCCAAAACCACAGTTCAGTGTTTACTCTTATGTAATTCCCATCAGTGTGTCTGATGGCCCAAGGCTACCTCAGGCTCTTCCCCTAGCTAACTGACTCACTTATAAGCTAACCAAAGAAACTATTTTTGACATTAAATTACAAATGATTTGCATACATTTGAAGTTTAAAGATATGGTACCCAATCAATAATTTTGTGTTCTTGAGAGTGGAAGTCTGTGGAATTTGTGAATAGGAGGAAAAAATACAGGCTCGGTTTATAAGTGAAAAGTGCAGACCCAATTTATAGCTTATATCTTTCTATCTTTCTGACTCTTATCTTTTGGACTTAGGAATTTTTTGGAGTATGTTTCCTGGAAGACACAAAAGGCATTACTCTGAAGCTACATTTTCCTTAAAATAGAATTCTAATATTAAAAATTTATTTGCTGGGAGGGGTGGCACAGGGAGGCCGAGGGAGGAGAATTGCCATGAATGAGTTCAAGGCCAGCTTGTGCTAATAGTGAATTCAAGGCCAGCCTGCTTGAATACATAGCAAGACCCTGTTTCAACCACTCATAATAATAAGTAATAAAGTAAAGTTTGTCTTGTCTTCCTTCTACTTATCTTTATTTCCTCTATCCTTCCTCAGAGACACTGGAAATCCAGGTCCTTCCAGGAGCTGAGTTTCTTTTAGGAAGAGTAGAAGTGGGGGAGCCTTGTCTTTAAACCGTCAATTTTAAGTGCTGGGGAAATAGCTCAGTGGCATAAATGCCTGCCCGGCAAGCACTAGCTCATGAGTTCAATCACCACTACCAGAAAAAATAAAAAATAAAATAAAATAAACAAGCAGTCAATTATTGGACTATGCTCCAGCTTGCGTTTCTCATGAATCAATATTTTAATCTATTTATTAAATAAATAATAGCTTTTCTCTCCTAAGAAATTCCAGTAGTTCTTCACTGTATTTCAGTGTTTTGTGGGCGGCTCTTATTCTGGTAGAAAGAACACTGACTTTGGGATCAGAAGATCTGAGTTCACATTTTTTGCTGCATTATGAAGTAGTGCATATGCTGGCAGGAAAGTCTCCTAATCCCTCTAAAGTCTGTTTCCTCATCTGCAGCATGGGGATAACATTTGCCACGTGAATATTGAGAAATATACAATGTACAAAGTATATAAAGAACCCACTCTGGGCCTGGCATAGAGTAGGTGCCCATTAGGCAAAGTTCATCTGTCTCCGAATGGCAGCACCATATGGCTTGGCTGCAGTGAGTAGGCCCTTGGATTTCTTGCCAGAACTAGAGCAGGTTTCCAATAGGATAGCCTAGATCTGATGTCATCCTGACCTGCAGGGCCTCAGCACTGCAGGACCCCAACACTGCATCTTAGAATTCACATGTGCACATTCTTGTGAGTTTCCTCAATATTAAACAGTACAAAAGGACACAGATGCCAAGAAGAGCTTGTTACTGTGGCTTTCCCCTGATATGCTACCCTACTTTTCTCTTACTTTTTCAAATAAACTTGATCACTGCTTTTCGCTCATTTCATTTGATTCTTTGAGACACGAAGAATATGGAATCCAACTCCAGAAGGAGAAGCAAGCAACCAGTAACATACAATTGGTAAGCCACTTTTAGAAGGAGCTACCCAGTAACAGGTTGACAGATTTGCTTTTAGGGCAAATATATTAAATAATTTATAGTCCCATAAGTTCCATGGCAAAAACTGGTAGGATAGGTATTTTTCCTATGTACTCAGGAAAGGAAACATGTTGAGTCAGGTTAGCAAATTAGGGGCCTCAAAATGGAAAACTTGGCATGCTGTTTCTCTTTTCTCTGCGACTTGTTGCTCCACTTGCTCACTAGACTTCGATAGTGAGGACTGCTGGGTCCTGAAAGGGTCGGACAGCAAGCACCGCCTCCTCTGCTTTCCCTCAGCACTCAGCCGTAGCTTCCTTTTTTAGCATCCGTCACGTTGTGTTACAGTGCTCACCCATAAAGAACGATCTGGACTGGGCTCACCTTGTCCTACTAGATCATGAATTAGCCTAAGCACCTCTTCTTGTTTATTTTATCTCCCTAAGGGAAAGTCCAGGAGTTCAGAAGCTTCTGTTTAGTATGTAAATTATACACAGGCACTGCCCTCTTCCAACTGAATGCGACCCCTTTTAGTGCTGTGATGAGGTCATGGGCTGTGTCTCCTGTGTCTTTAAGGGGTGGCGGCAAAGTGAACAGAGCCCCCCTCTGGAGAGCCATTAGGAAGGCTGGGAGTGCTGAGGCTCTGACCCACATTTCATTTTTAAGAGGCTGCCATCTTCCTGCTGAGTCACGCCTTTCTTATCTCAGCCTCTCTTGACAGCGATCTTTTTAACTTTTGTTCTCTGAGAGAAAATTCTTGTTCCTCTATCTTAGTTGAATGGTTCAAAATTTATAGACTCAGCTTTCTTTGATTTGTGGCTTTTCTCCAGCAGCTATGTGTTTACCAGACTCGCTCTAAGCAGAATGTCTAGTTTTTCCCGAACTGTGATCTTGAATTTCAGCTGTGGTAGTCCCATGCTTATTTTGGATTTCCACACCTTCCTCAATCTGCAATATTTCCTCTCCAACAATGCTTCAGTTTTTAAATGGTTGGACTCAGTTACAGCTTTGAAAATCTCCCACTCAAATTCTAGTTTGTCCCTTAATTAAAAAGTTTATGCTTTTTAACTCTCAATTAATATTTTCATGGGCCTGCTAAACAGTGAAATATATTCAGTGGCTATATTTATTATCTCTACTCAGGAATTAAATTGGTGGATTGCGCTGGTGACACTAAGAGAGGACCGGCATTTGTTTGGGAGAAAGGAGGAAAGGCCTAATTGTGCTATAACTTAAGTCCTGTCCTGAAGGAGAAAAAACATGTGTTTTTCCTTCTACCAACTCTAAGTATATTGTCTAGGGCTCCAAAAATTCAAATAAGTAAGAAAAAATGTATTTAACAGAAGCTTTCATGAGACACAGAAATCTTCATAAAGAAATGAAAACCTGGAGCCAGCCATCCCAGCATGTAGCACATGGGACCAGCAATTCTGAGACCAGGGCCTACATGAGGTGCAATTCCATCCCAGGTGAAACCAGCAGCATTAAAGAGTCTGAAGCAGAGGGGCAGAAGTTGATAAGTTAAATGAACCAGGCTGGTGGTCACACACAGAGACACTGAATAGAAGTGAGGAGGGCCACAGTCCTATATCTAAGGGCTCTGGAGAACTCCAGCAACAAAATAGTCCTAGACCCTCTATCCAAAGGCCATATCAGCTCCACACCCAGCACAGCCCCTACACCAAACCTGGCTGGAACACAGAGCACGTTTCTGGGAATCGCTGTGGATACCACTATAGGCCTATGAATGCTAGAGGAATCTTGCTACTTTCATTTGTTTGTCTGATTGGCTATAATTTTTTCTGTCTAGTTGACTTTTTTTTTTGTTATCGTTGCTTTGGTTTTATTGTTGCTGTTTTTTCCTTCTCTCTTATTTGTTCTATAGGCTTTTTACCTTTCTTTTTGTTTTCTTTTACAGGTAGTCTTTCTCTCTTTCCTCAACTACTTCTTTTTTTTTTTTTTTTTTTTTTTTTTTTTTTTTTTTTTTTTTTTTTTTTTTTTTTGGTCTTTTTGAGACAGGGTCTCACTATGCAGTTCAGGCTGGCCTTAAGCTCACTTTGTAGCTCAGGCTGGTCTCGAACTCACAACAATCCTCCTGCCTCAGCCTCCCGAGTGCTGGGATTACAGGCCTGCACCACCATGCCCGGCTCCTCAACTACTTCTTGAAATTACAATATCTTTGAGTAAGCATTGTCTCTTTTCTTCCTGATTCACTTCAAAAATCCTACATTTTCTCTTTCATGCTTTCTCTCATGTGTCTTCTAACTTCCCAAAAGTTAGAAGATTCCTGTTGGCTTCCAGCCTTGCTTCTACTATTTGACCTCAACAGTCTCTCTATCTTGTCCTCTTCCCCTCTTGACATCAGTTCTGTCCCTGTAACAGAGTAAAATGACTCCACTAAGGGGAAAAAAATCACTGTGTTCAAATCAGAGCTACAGCTATATGATGGATTTTGTTATACAACTGTAGAATTTGATCCTATGATCAAAGGTATCAGGTTATACTTACCACAGTTCGTCAGTAGCTCCACTGTACTTGATGCCATTGCTGTTGCTATTGCTAGCTGAACTGCTTTAACCAGGATGTCATATATATTACAATGAGCTTTTCTCCTGTACATGATAACACTGATTGTTTTGAGTCATACACACAACACCACCATAGCCATGTACCAAAAGACTGGATGGTGAACCAAACATCAACTTTTCATACTTAGCAAATAAGGAAGATAGGCTTTTTATTGTTGTTGTTGTTGTTGTTTGTGTGGTTCTGGGGATCAAACTCAGGACCTTCTGCTAACCACACAAAACAAATATTAACAAACATAAAAATTGTAACAAGGAAGTGTAATACCCCATTTTCACAATTTGATAGATCAATTAAAAAAGAATCAGAATTAAAACAAGACTGTGTTGGGTAGAATTCTCACCCTGACTAAATATATGCTGCTATCTGTGAACTAAGCAACTACATTGCAGACAGCAATGTGTAATACTAAAACCGGGCTTAAAATACCTATGGCTTTGGTCTTCTAAATGTGTACTGCTGCCTTTTTTTTTTTGCGGAACCAGGTATTGAACTCAGGCCCTTGCGCTTGCCAGGGAAGTGCTTATTCCACTGAGCCATCTCCCCGGTCCCTTAAATGTGTACCGCTTCTGATGTCATATCAGTTGTTGCTATCTTCTCTTTAAAGCAGATGTTTGTAAAAAAAAAAAAAAAAAAGTAAAAATAAATGAGAGACAAGAAAAACAAAATGTCATAGGATTGTCCTGCTACAATGTTGTGTATGGTTTGATTTCTAAATTTCTTGTAAAAAATGTGTAATTGTTTTTTAACATTCTAATATCCATGGCTGTTGTAAAATAGCAATTCTATTTTATGTCTATGGTATGTGATATTCAGACGGATAATGATGGTAAGCTTAACTGCCTCTGTTACAGGATGGTAATGTCATTAAGCTTCTGTCCTGGATGTTCAACCACTAAAGTTTGCAGACCAAAAATTAAAGAGATTGATGGGTTAAAAAGATAGCCAATATTTTGGCCCTAGCCCTTCTAGGTCAATGAGGACCCAGGACATAAGGAATCTCTGCTGTGGCGTTCTTAGCTAAACGGTATCCCAAATTTTTCTGATTAAGGAGATTATGGAGCCACAGAGGAAAGTGACTGACGATGTGGAGTGCGCCTATTGAGAGTCCCTCTGGCACCCTGTGTCCTTGGGACCAGCTTTGCTCTAGTCTCAAGGGGTTTGGTGACCTCAGGCCCAGCCATGGCTCAACACTTCCCCACAGGTATGTGCCACCATGCCTAGCTGTCTTCGTTTTTTTCTGCTGACTTCCTGAAGAGGCCCGTCTCTCTCTGATTGCATATTTGTTTCTATTTAACTTAGCTGTCTATAGTAACTATAGTTGTAAGCTTATAAGTTGATTCTAGTTTGATTCATGTTGGACCCACACTGTGCATCTGCTGTACAAATTATCCCCCACCTCAGTGGTCACTCACTGAGGACCCCTCCTGGAAAGTTAGAAGCTATTCTTAATTCCTAGAAGCTCTTCTAATTTCCTTTTTTGGTTCCTGACTTCGTTCCTAAGGTTGTAAGTCCACAAACTTGGTACATTTGACATCCAGCAGGTTGTAAATTTTATATTTTTCCTGTATCAGATAAACCCAAATATTGTTTGTAGTGGTTTTGATGGCAAGTGGAAAATCATAGAAAAATACGACAAGGTGAAAGCTATGATCTAATGCTAACAGCCGAGGGGGAAGTTAGTAAGTTCTGTTCAGATCTTCGCTGACAGTCCTTTCCTCAAAATACCGGAAGGGCACCTCTTCAGTGCTTTTCCAAGATCTGCTTCAGGGAAGGCCAGAAAATCCTTCCTAGGTTTCAAACTGTTTCAAGGAGGAGGGGAGGGATGGTCAGTGACCCTCCTGATTCTACGGTTTTCACAAATCCTTTCAGCTTAAAATATTCAGTACACCAGATGCTCCACGTTTGGGTATTAGTCTCTGAAGCTCTTCATCTCCATGTAGGTTCCAAATATAAATCAGTATCTCAATGAGAGCTTAAGGCGAATGGAGACACTGCCACTTGAGTTAAAAAGACTTGCTTTACCTTGCCCAACATCTCCAACCTCCTTTCAAAGCATCTAATTTCTCTCTTGGCAATACCTGACCCACACCCATAGGAGTTGGTACTCTGCTCCCAGATGAGCATAGGGCCCAGGGGCTGCCTCTGCTCTTGCTGTTGCTGCCTCGCAGCTGCTTTCTTTCCAGAGAATCAGTACTGCTAAGTTTGCTCGCGCTTCCTGATGCTAGCCTGCACACAGTGCATGCATTCTTGCCTTCCCTTATCTTCTCCTTTCTGTTCATTTATTCCTGTCTTTGCAATTAAAATGACAACCTCTTACCACAGTGGCAGTCTTTTTGGAGGGTACTGTTGTAAAACAATATAGATCACTTTCCTCTTTATTCAGAGAAACTAATGTCTTTTGTGGCCAAAAGAAAATTAGTAGCAGCTGAAAGTAGAATTTTAATGACACTAAAACCTAATTGTTATTCAGCTTTAACTTTAAATCCTACCTCCTATTCCACAAATTCCTGTTAATTCATCAGCTAAATAACGTGGCTGCTACTAAAGATTCTGACATCTAATTCTCTCCCTGTGCAGGTTCATTGCCAGGGTGAAAAAATACCTTGTCTTTTTATTTTCATTTTTAAAAACAAGCTTAATGAAAATATAAAATATTGTTTAGGATTTACCTAAGAAGATGTGGCAGCTTCTTTAAGAAATGGTTGGATGAGGAGATATGAATCAATTTTGGAAGTCCTCTCTCCTAACTTAAGCCGTTATTTGAATAAGTGTAGGCCAATTAGTCAGGAGAATACCAGTCTATCTATATTTTAAACTATGACCCACATCCAAAAAAATGGATGTGAATAATTTTTGATAAGTCAAAGGATTAGGAATTCACCATGTAAGCTGTGATGTTTGTTGTTCTTGCAGTGGGTTGGGTTTACAAAATTTCCGATCAATAGCGCATTGATTATTTTCATCTGAGGTCCCAGCCAGGCCCTGAAATTCTGATGGATGCTGCTGGAAAGAAGCAGGGCTGTCTGTCCATAAGAGTAGCAGCGGCAATTTATGATCACTGAATCAGTCATAGAGACGGCCTCCAGGTACAGTTCTGACGATGCTCAGGATTCAGCCCTATGTTTGTAAGGTTCTGAGCGAAGTTTACAGAATAATTCAAATTCAGATTTCAGGACAGAAAGCCTTCTGAGTGACATCAGATTAGTCAATAATTGATGCAGTCCTAGGGGAGGAAGGTTTTGCCCAATTGGAAAGTTCAAATACATAGAAGAAAATTGAGCCAGGAGAAGATATAATCACTCTCAGACAGGCCTACAGGAACAAGATTAAAAGAACATTTTAGCAGTTTCAAATTAGTGTCATCTTTCTCACTAAATTCTGATAAATTACTGCTTAATGGAATCCAGCCATGAGTTGGACTTTTATACCCAAATTACAAACAAATTTCCATGGCTGAGTTACATATATATATAATGTTTAATCTTTGTTTTCAGTCGATGCTAGGATCAAACTCAGAGTTCAGTTCATGCTTGGCAAGCATTCTACCACTGAAATACAGCCCAGCCTAATACTTGACTTCTGGACTGGAGTTGAGGAGATCATTGAAGTACTTTTGGTTACTTTAAAGTTCTGATAGTACAAAATCTTGCTACAGTCTGCTTATAACTCTCTTAATCAGTGTTCAACAGAGATGGGATTCATAGTGATTCTCCTATTTACAGCCTCCAAAGAGCTGGGATTACAAGCATGTGCCACCACGCCCCACCCAGTCTCCACTGCCAGCTCATTGTGCCCCGGGAGCAGGGCTGGCACAGCAGCCCCAGCCCCT